>BQNB010067252.1:2870-34264 GCA_026074375.1 Tanacetum coccineum | reverse complement strand
CCTCTCCACACATGGAGAGGGTGTTGGTTACCATTTGCATAGTTTGTGTGTGTAATCTTCCATCTCTAGTTTTCTCTCTAATAAATCTTTCAACTTTTCTCTTATCTCTTTTCTACCTTTTTGCTTATTGGTATAGCTTATGTTATGAAATGGATTAAGCTTTTGGGATAACAGAAACAAATCAAAGATTTTAAGAAAAAAAACTTACAAGATTTTTAGATACAACTTGTGGAATGAATGATTAGTGTACGATGGTTTGAGTATGTCTAGGGTGCATGTCTCGGGTTTCACAAATGTTATGATTATGGAAGAAAAACTATGCGTGTTTGAGCGTATAAATTCTAATATTATCTAAATGTAATATTAAATCTTTCTTTTACACAACTTTGTGTATATGTATTTTGTATACAAGTTTTATCAAAACAAAATTAGTATGAAAAAGTTAAGGGCGAGTAGAAAATTCGAAAAAACCTAAACCAAACCGAAAAAAACGGAACCAAAATAACCTACCAAAACTAAAAATGATGGTTCGGTTTTTTGTTTTTCAAAAGTTAAAAAGTTCGATTCATTTTCTATTCATACATCTCAATGCAATTTATTTACATACTATCACAAAGCGATCTATTATATAAGCGTTGGCAACGTTTCTTAAGACGACCAAGTGAATTAAAAGCCATTTTTTTATGTTGTTAGATTATTTTACTCTTTTCCAAAGTGATATATTCTCAAATTTATACCATAAAAAATTAAATATCTTTTATAGCGTTTTAATAATCTTATATGTATCGTAAGCTAGCATTAATATTTTTTTATTCACGGTTTTTATTTACGTAATACCACAAATCGATCTCTTATAAAAATATTGTCACGGTTTTTTAAGGCCCCGTGAATTTCACGGGTCAATAAACTAGTGTGCAATATATAGCACTATCTCCGTCTCAAAATAAGTGTCCAGTTTAACTTTTTAGGGGAAGATTGTTTCAACTTTGACCTTAACTATTTTTATATGTGTTATATAATAATTGATGAAAAATATATAAATGGATTGGATTATAAGTGTACTTTTCATTGGTATAATTTTTATCAAGTATTATATAACACAAAAAAGTAATATTTAAAGTTAAAATTGAACCAGTTTGACTCTGAAAAGTCAAATTGAACACTTATTTCAGAATGAAGAGAGTAATATGCTAATCATATTGATGATGAAAGACATGTATTAAACATAACAAGTGTCACAAATGCAAGCAACCCTCAAAGCTAAGTGGCACCTTAGTGAAGAAGGCACTAACCCAATATTATTGTTTTAATCCTCTTAGTGGACACCTGGCATCGGCTCGGCTCGGCGTGTGAACAGTATCGGCTCAAGCCGCGACTCCACGGTGCATCCAAGCCGACCTACTCCCCGCAAGCCGATCTTTTTAATTGATGGCTTCGCAACAATGTCGGCTCCAAACCACAATTTGAGAAAGATGTTATATAGTATAATATCTCATTTATAATTATTTTCTTAATTAACATGAATTTGCAAAAAACTAAATATTATACAGAAAACTACTCTAGTCAATATTTATACTAATTTAGATTCTTTAAATTTTTGGCATATACTTTGTTCACTTGTAAAAATTTGTATGATATTGTTAAGGTCATAAGTTTTTTTAATGTAATTTTTTGCCGTCATTAATTAATTTCGTCAACTTCTCTAATATTGTAGTTTCGACAAAATAATAACATTCCTTTAAATTAGTTTCTTTATAAAATGACAAGTGGTGTGATACAATTTTCAATTTTTTTTACTTGTTTAAGTTCTCATAATAATTGTTAAGTGTGTCACGCAGAGTATATATGTTGCCATTAACTAAACCCAACCGAGTTAGTTAAATATACTAAAAACATTTATTTTTTCTCGATGCACCTTTTAATTACATTTTTTTGGCTCCGCCAATGACCTAAGGGCCAACACCCTCCCTAGCCTATATGAAGTTTCGCCACCCTGCCGCGGGTAAATGCCATTTATTATCAACTTACTTTCTCATTTGTACCGTAATAACCAACTTACTTTTTTTGTACACATTACACCAATGTACTTTCAAATTTTGTTTGACATCACCAATATCACAACTTGTTACTGACACGCTGGCATAAACATTTCACGCTGTAAAAAAAATATTATTAATTCTTACGTGTAAAAGCCAGACCAGTTTTCCACTAAACAAAAGTCAAAGTCAGACCTTTTTAGGGTTAACTTTTTCCCTCATTTCACACAATTCACACACACACAATATCCCCAAATCGTTCTATCATATGAACCCTAATTTCATTGCTAATTAATTCTTATGGCAAAAGGTAACAATTAAGACATTAGCAATTGTTATATGTTTAATTATGTTAATAACGTAATTGCATATGAACCCTAATTTTTTTAATAACGTAATTGCAGGTGAACCAAAGAGGAAGAAAGCAAAGAAAGATGTTTTTACTGTTAATCTCTACTATGATGGGCTTTTCACTTCATGTCCTATGATATACTTTCATGGACAATGCAAACTTTGATGAGATGGCATATGTACATCTATTGAAAATCCTTAAAAGGTTAGTTCCTAATGGTTTTGAAAAGGTTTACTATTGTAAAAGTGGTGCTAAGTTAACTTCTATTAGAGAAATTAAGTCAGAACAGGATATTGCGGATTTGTTGAAGGTAGGTTTTGGTAATGGGTTTCAAATTGATATGTATCTTGATCATTTTGGTTATGATATCATGGAAATGGTTGAATATGATAGAAATGAGGAACTGAGAAAGACTAGGATCAAAGCTGAATTAGATTCTAGTGATGATGACTATCATTATAGTGATGATGATTTGGAAGAGATAGAAAATGTAGACTTTCATACTGAGGGAGATGATAGTGTAGTGATTAAGAACATTACTACACAAGACCCATTCTTGACTAAGTTATGCAGTGCTAGGATTCTGTTTAGGGGTAATGTTGAGTATGGATTGAATGAGGAAACACCACAAGTAGATCCAGATGACAACCAAATAGATCCTGTCTATAAGGTAAAAAAGGGGGTGGTTTATCCAGCTTTTGACTCTAATATCCCTTGGGATAAGATGGAACCAATCTTAGGCATGAGGTTTGAGACCCCACAACAGTTAAAGATGACATTGGCAAACTATGGTGTTGCCCATGGTTTCCAACTTTGGTACATGAAAAATGACTAGATACAAGTATTAGTTTATTGTGGTAGAAATATTGTTGAGGGAAGATGTGCAGGTAAGAAAGGAAATAAACATAGAGTGTTGCCAAAAAAGGTTAGGACTAGTTTGTTTAAGGGGGATGAGGGTAACCAAGCTAGTAAGAAACCTGTTAAGAAACATGTTAAGAAACCTGTTAACAAGAAACCTGATTCACAATTTGGGGAGGGTACTAGTCAGTCTCCTAAATGGACAAAGAAACAGATACAACTTTCTAAAAAAGTTAATTGTCCTTTTAGATTGTATGCTTCGTGAATGTCTAGGGAGCACGCATTTCAGATCAAGTCACTGAGATCAGAACATAAATGTTGTAGAAACTACAATTTAGGATCTCTTGTTACTTATAAGTGGATTGCTATGCAGTATTTTGAGGAAATCATGGAGGATCCATTTATGCCTTTAAGTAAAATGAGAGATGACATTAAACAAAAGTTCATGATTGATGTGAGTGTAGGACAGTGTAAAGAGAGCCAAACAGTTGGCATTATTTGATCATGAGGGTGGGCTTATAGAGCATTATGCAAAACTTTATCAGTATAGGCAAGCACTACTAGACTCAAACCCTGGTTCTACATGCAAAACTTTATAATTTAATGTTAAACAATACATTATGCTGAATCAATGTTGTTTGTGCAGGAATATCAACTAGAATTAAATGAACAAGCATTTAGAGAATGTATGGAAGAACAAGCAATAGCACAAGCTAAAATAGATGATGAACAAGAAAAGATGGACAATGAAAAAAAGAGAAGAACAGGAATGGGAAGAAAAGAATGATTACTTTAATCCTGCAAATTGGCCAGAAGAATCCATGGAAAAAGCACCTATGAATCAGCAGTACCATGAAGTTTTGATCCCAAGCATCCATTCCCAACCCACTCAACAATCTGGAGTATGGGTTATGGATACAACTGTTACAACTGCAGATGTTGAAGAAGCACCAGCTGTGGAGACAAGTGACACAACTGCATATGTTGAAGAAGCACCAGCTGTGGATAAAGGCAAAGCAAAAGCAGCAGTTGAAGATGAACCTGCACCAACAAAGAAAAGAGGAAGGCCACCATCAAGTGTAGATGGCATTAGGATCTACCATAAGAATCATGGCAGATCTGAAAGAATTGCCAATATGAAGTTGAACAAGCCTTTTCAGTTTGACAAATTTGGAACTGGTAGTACTCCTGACAAGGCTTTTGATGTGGAAGAGTAATCAGTTGCTTGTTTCATGAACTGTAATGAATATTTATGAACTTAAATTTGTTTTCTGTTATGTATGGGTCAAAAGTGGTAGACAATTACATGTGCTAAATGCAGGTTATATGGGCCTTGCATGTTATCTTGGCTTTTTGTGTCTTAAACAATGTAACCTTACTTTTGACCACCATTAATCAAGGCAATGCAGGATTGTTTAATGGTTAATTTGTTATCTTGTCCATAAACCATGTGCACATAAAGTGTTATGTTCCCAAGTCCTTTTGCTTGTTTGTTTTTTAGATTGTGTGTGCATATTTAAGCAATACAGTGTGCACCTCTTACCTACAACATATTACAATTATCATTCCTAAAACACATTCATAAAACATAAAAGATGATTACATAAGTCTTACACAGCAAATTCATTACATAAGAAACCTACCCACAAACCTACACAAAAGATTAGCTATTACATAACTATTACACTTAATTCATTACATAAACAAGAAACACCAAGGCTAAAAAGATCATGAACGTTTTCTTCCGAAATCTTGCATTTTTTTGGCTTTGTATGTGTTCATCTTGTAGGCTAGCAAAGCCATCTTGAAGGATCATCAATAGTTCTTGGCTTCTTATATCAGTATCAATATCTTGTATTTGATGAGGATGAAGTTGTCCATACATTTGATACAAATGGTTTCTATACCATGAATTATCCAACTCAGGATCATACTAGAAAATTTTGTTACACTTTCTCACACCAGCTTTCTGAATATTGAACATTTATTATAAACAACATTAATCAAACAAGAAAACAAGAAAACGTGATCAATAACAACTAAACTTACGTATCTGTTAGGGCAAACAAGAAAACGCCTGCAAGAATTTGTGAGAGTCCATGATGTGGTCAGTCAGGGGGAGATTACAGTTGCACATTGTAGGGATGATGCCATCGTAATTAATTGAAGTCATAACTTTAATTTAGGGTTTGGAAGCTTTTAGGGTTAACTTATTAATTGGGGTTCGGTAAAATAAAAGGGTTATGATGAATGTAGGGATTTATATGTAAAAATGGGTCGGGTCTAACTGTAAGAAACCAAATTAGTCGGGTATGTACTTGCCACGGTGGAGTCTCTTTGAATATTTGGAAATAAAAAAAAATTAATACGTGGATATCTAACCGGTCATTTGGGTGATATTATCACAAAACAATCAAATACATTGGTGTAATGTGTAAAAAAAAGTAAGTTGGTAATAAATGACCTTTATCATTTTCTATTTTATGTAATGAGTATGAGTTTTGCAATTTAAGGCAAATGTAACGGTAATCTTTATCCAATTTTATATACTACTAAAATTAAAATTCCTATTAATACGCAAATCATTTTTTAATACGAACTTAATCGCAACATGTGTTTGAATGCGTGTTTAAAGTAACGGTTACTTTAATGATGATAGATGCCATTTGAAGTTGTAGCAGCTTACTCAATCATCCCATAACTAGTTGGTACATGTAAGACTAGTTGCATTAAAACCCCTCTTGCGTACTTTCATTTTTATTGTTGTGTCTAACGTTTGATCACTATGGATGGTCGTTTAAAAAAAAGTCACTATGGACGGTGGGTGCACCACCTTCACCTAGTCTATCATGCATGAAGCCTCGTAGTGAACATGTTGGAAAATTTTAGTGGAAAATGTGTTTTCACTAACTTTGAACATAGATAATTATTAGTAAATATAATTATTAAATGTAAGGTCAGGTCGAGCCAGTATATGTCCAAAACAGAGTTAGTGTGAATGGGATATCGAGTCTCAAAGAAGGAAAGTTAGAATGGAGGAAAATGGTTAAATGTCAATTACGAGCTCGTTTGGTAACTGCAAATTAATGTGTCCTTAATTGACAAATAGTTTAATTCTAGGGTGCTTGATGTATACGTACAACAATATAAAACGTAAACAAATTACTGTTTAAATTATCTGTTATGTTTTGAGTAAATACGACATTAAATTTAATGATTAGAAAAGGCACAATAAGCTAAAGCAAACAAATTCTATATAATTCAACTAATGATAATTGAAAAGTAGATTTTGTTCCAAACTTATTACCAAATCCTACATAGCACAAGCCCATGTCCTTCAAGCATTACCAAACTCAAACTTCTAAATCTCATATCAAATTATTAAGCAATCTAATTGACACTTAAGCACTTAATTAGCAACCATGAACTAATCATAAATTCTAAATCTTAAATTAGGCCTTGGGGCATGGTGTTTTCTTAGATGCTTCATATGCAAAAGGACCCACGGTGTAGACATCGAATGGTAGTGTAGGCAACTTCGAGCCAATTGGTGCTTTCGGGGTTGGGAGTAAGGTAGCACCCTTGACTCCATAGTGTAGGTTGGTTGGGTGGTTGCATTTAGGATTTTTCGACGCTAGCAGAGTGACGTGGCACTTGTGGACGCCGAAAGTGGTCACTGTCTTAGGAGCCATGATGAAGAAGAATCCGTTCTTATCGGTGATACTTTTCACTCTCAATGGATACTTGGTGTTGTTGCATGTCAAGAGTACCACAGCTCCTGCAATATACATTGATCATGTGTAAAGAGATTTGCATAAACTAAAATGAACTATAATAACATGTACACTATAGAACTCACTTAAGCTAGCTAGTCACTAAAACATATATATAGGTATATTGTTTATGGTCACAAAACATTAACATAAAACTTTTGAATAAGGGGTGTTTGAGATTGCTTATTTTATTACTCACTTTGAAGATAACTTTATCTTTTTGAAGTGTTAAAACTTTTGAAAAATAAGCAGATAATACAGTTTTCAGTAAACTGTTTTAACTTTTAATCACTCCCATAAGTAGCTAAGCACTTCCAAGTTTCAACAGTAATAAACAACTCCAAACACTCTTAACAAAGTGTTACTGTAGTACTAACTAATACAGAAATTTAAAAGCTAGCTAAACTTAAAGATCTTCTGTTTTCACATAAGGTCTATATGACTTCAAGCTAATTAATTAGTAAGCTCTTAATTAATAGCACTAAATTAAAAGATAACAACTATTTTAAATGCTTAACCTCATATTTTACTAGATTTGATATAACTCTCGAACTTGCTTACACAAATATTTAGTAGTTAAAGAGTACCACTATACCTTGAAGTGGAGTAGCAGACGTGAGTGTATCAATCCCCCTGTACTTGCAAGCCTTGCAGTAAACCATACCCCTAACAGCTACTTGCTTACGTACAACCGGCGCACGAGGCGCTGGGGCCTTAACTGGTGGCTGCACTGGAGCCTTAACTGGTGCCTTAACAGGTGGGTGCACTGGTGCCTTAACAGGTGGGTGCACTGGTGCCTTAACTGGTGGGTGCACTGGAGCCTTGACTGGTGGGTGCACTGGTGCTTTAACTGTGTCCACCTTTGTGTGGTGCAGGTGCTTGGGTTGGTGGGTAAGATGGTGCATGGTGTGGAGCTTGTGTCCATGTTAAATGATCAATGAAGTCAGCATTGATCACTAAGCATGAGGTTGCTAGAACTAAGAGTGTGAGTGAGGCCCTGAAACCCATTGTGTGTGTGTGAGAGTGTGGGATGGTGATAATGGTGGAGGTGGTGGTGGTATTTATATAGAGGTGTTGGGGGACACTTCTAGCAGAGTTTAATGGTACTGTATAAGTTAGAGGTTAGTGGGTCCAAAAATTAGGGTTGAATGGATAAGTTCAAAAGATCAAGTTGTCGAGTCGCTCAAAGCTCGAGCTCGTCTCGTTTACATTTTCAAATATGTATTTAAAAGTTCAATTTTTAGACTCAAACTTGTTTCATAACATGTTTTACAAGCTCGAGTTTGATTTGTTTTATGATAAGTATAAAAGAAATAAAGTTAGAATCAAGCTTTTACCAAGTTGATCGATCTCGAGTAGTTTATGAACATCTTGTCGCTTACAATCTTTGTTTTAAGCTAGCATAGTGGCACTATAATGATGTTCTTACCTCATTTTAGAACACTATGCTTCATGAGCACTTTAAAATTTTAATACCATACTATCTATGCATTATATATATTACACATTATTATGAAATTTGATGTCGTGTATAAACTATTGATGCATTGTCGTTTTCAAACCGCAAACGTTTAGTTCACCAGTTCAACTAGCTGGTATGTTAAGGCAAACATATTAGTTAACTAGGACTTTGCGGATAGTTTTAATTTACATATAATACATATATACGAGTATATTTCAGTGAGCTTGAAATGTCGACATTGCGTATTGTAAGTCTTTTCTTATACATTTACTCTACTTAACATTAAATTTGAGAAGAAACGAAGTGGGTGAGATTTGAATTAGTAATCCAGAAACATTAAATGACGAAGGAGTTAAGAAGCATAAATTTATGGCGGGATTCTTGCTTTTGATTCTTTTTCACATGCTTTACCTTAATTCACCGTTCATCGTGTCATTACTTTTTTTTCTTGTTATGCTTTCTTTTATCTTCAAACTATATTTATGTAAACTTACTAGCCACACGTTATAGGAACTTAAAACCATCTTAACTTTGTTTGTAGCTTGAACTTAAACTCACTCTTTACTCAAAATGCTTGATATCTAGGTTTTAAATATCAAGATCAAATTCATGATCGTTTTGGTCGTTTCAAGATCAAGATCGTAAAATATTATAATATCGTTTTTTAATAGTCTTTGTAATATTATGCATCATATACACAAAGTTATATCAATGTTTAATGGAAATTCGTCTTAATTAAATTATGATTATGGAACGATTAAGAAGCTTAATATGTTGTTTAATTTCTGTAAAACATAATCCGTAACTTTTGAGTTTTTTGGTTTGTCGTTAAAGAAAAGTAAGATCGGATCGAAAAACTTAAGATCCTATGTTTAAGATTGAGATCCGATAAGATCTTAAATTCTCAAAAATCCTACATAATATAGGGGTCGTTTTTCCTTTGATCGTAAGATCTTAAAATCGTGATCGAATCTTAACAACAATGCTTGATACGTACA
Organism: Tanacetum coccineum; assembly: GCA_026074375.1. Taxonomy (NCBI): domain Eukaryota; kingdom Viridiplantae; phylum Streptophyta; class Magnoliopsida; order Asterales; family Asteraceae; genus Tanacetum; species Tanacetum coccineum. The sequence goes on along the minus strand of BQNB010067252.1, from coordinate 24,785 downwards.
AAGCAACTTAGCACCATGCTAAGGTACTTAGCTTAAATTGACAAACAAAACTCGTTACTTAAAATGCTCCATATCAACAATTATCTATTTGTAGATACATACACATTGAAATACAATGGCTATAATATCCTTTTCCTTTTTTTTATCTAAAAATGAAGGGCTAATGACTTGAAAATGTATTCAACTTATCATTTTTTATTATTCTATGTAGCTATTTTTTTTTGCTATTATATCACAAACCTTACCAAATTCGACTTTTATATGTAAGTGCTGTTTACCTTAATTTGCAACGATAGTCTTTTTAACTAACAAAAGTATTTTGCACGTTAGTCCTTTATACTAACAGACCGTTGTATAAACTCAAATTTGGTTATGTTTACAAAAATATATTTTCAATTATTTTTAAATTATACATGTTTTTTTTTTAAATTTAATGTTTTTTACACACATTTTATATATGGTTTTTACAGACGTTTTTATACAATTTGTTTTTATACATTGTTTTTTATATACATTTTTATACACGTTTTTACACACATTTTTATACATGTTTTTATACATGATTTTATACACCTTTTTATACAAATTTTTACACACATATTTTTATACACGTTTTCTACGCGCTTTTATACACGCGTTCATACATATTTTTATACACGTTTTTATACAAGTTTTTATACACATTTTTATGCACGTTTTATACACGTTTTTATATATGTTTTTATATACGTTTATTATGTGTTTTTTATACACGTTTTTTTACAAGTTTTTAAACGCGTTTTTTTACACGAATTTATGCACGTATTTATAAATGTATTTATACATGTTCTTATATATGCTTTTATATCCGTTTTTATATATGTTTTTTTATATGTTTTTATATACGTTTTTATATATGTTTTTTATATGTTTTTATGCACGCTTATGCATGTTTTTATAGATGTTTTTATGCACATTTTTATACACATATTTTATGGATGTTTTTAAAACATGGTTTTATGCATGTTTCTATACATATTTTTATACATGGTTATACACACATTTTTATACATGTTTTTATACATGGTTATATACACGTTTTTATATCGTGTATAAAACCATGTATAAAACGTCTATAAAATGTGTGTATAAAAACGAGTATAAAATCGGGCATGAAAACGTGTATAAAACCATGTATAAAAATGTCTAATTAAATTGTGCGTATAAAAATGTGTATAAAAATATTTATAAAAACGTGTATAACAAGGTGCATAAAAACATATATAAAAATGTATTTATAAATATGTGCATAACAATGTGTGTATAAAAACGCGTATAAAAACTTGTAAAAAAACGTGTATAAAAAACACATAATAAACGTATATAAAAACATATATAAAAACGTGTATAAAACGTGCATAAAAATGTGTATAAAAACGTGTATAAAAACTTGTATAAAAACGTGTATAAAAATATGTATGAACGCGTGTATAAAAGCGCGTAGAAAACGTGTATAAAAATATGTGTATAAAAAGGTGTATAAAATCATGTATAAAAACATATATAAAAATAGGATTAGGATCTTCTAAAGTTGGTTTCAACATGATAGGTCATGTTCACCAATCACATTAAAGCTAAATTGTAAATGATTTTTTTAACTTATAATTAAGGGTCCAATTATTTTTTTCACTCCTCACAAAACATACAAAATTACCTATCATGTTGTAGGCAAACTTTAGAGAATCTTTTTCCATAAAAACGTGTATAAAAATGTATATAAAAACATGTATAAAACAATGTATAAAAACGTGTATAAACCATATATAAAATGTGTGTAAAAACATGTATAAATTTAAAAAAAAACATGTATAAATTTAAAAATAACTTGAAAATATATTTTTGTAACATAACCAAATTTTGAGTTAATTACAAACGGTCGTTAGTATAAAGGACTAACGTTGCAAATATTCGTTAGTTAAATGGACTAACGTTGCAAATTACAGGTAACAGACTACATATAAAAGTCGAATTTGGTAAGGTTGGTGATATAATAGCAAAAAAAAAAGATAGCTACATAGAATAACAAAAAATGACAAGTTAAATACATTTTCAAGTCATTAGCCAAAAAATGTATTAAGTAGACACTTTAACTAACTGTAGGATTAGATAAATAAATATTGGAATCCTTGAGATTTGATGATCACATGGCAACCAATAATGACTCACGTGATTGTTAACAAAAGTCATCCAACCAATAGCTAGATAACCCATAAATTCATGCATCGAAGCTGCAAAACAATTGTAATTCCAAATTATTCTTAAACTTCGGATGGATTAAAACCCTAATACTTTAGATCATGGGTTTATTAGTTTAATATATATTTCTCTCAAACATAGACAAGTTGAGAGAAACAAGGAGGAATAACCGATCTAACAAAAATAAAAAAACTTAAGATCATGAAGACTTAAAAAGCTTACTTAATAAAACTAACCGACATCAACACCAATACACCATATATAGTGGCAAAATCAAAGTTCATTTGTGTTACACTGATTTCCAATAGGTCAAATAAAATTAGTTTTAACCGTAGAGTGGTTAGAACTTAGAACTGTCGAAGCAAGCCAAGAACATGTTGTTTTAATCCGTTAAGTTACTCGACTCGTCTAAAAACGCACACATTTTGCCACTTCTACACAAGAGCATGATAACAATCAAGAAGAGACTGCTTTCACCATTCGATGATACAACAGTAAAAAGTCCCATTTCCGTTATAAAGTATTTCGACCCTTATTAATGCCTGGGTTGCACGAAAGTATAGCAATTTATGTTCTAGGCACAAGAATCATAAATCAAAAACAATAAAGGAATTGTATGTGTATTTTCATTATATCCAATGAGACTAATGAATCTGTTTAAAAAACAAATTCTAGATGACGGTTAAGCAGTTAAAGTTGGTTAAAACCAACTTTCACAACTGTTTTCAAACTGTTACACGACTAGCAGTACTAACTACTTAGTGCTAGCAGTACTAACTACTTAGTACTGTTTTATATTTCGACCTTATAATGTCCTGGTTGCACGAAATCTCTATCGGGATAATATAAGGAGTATAGCTAATTTATGTTCTAGGGGGGGGGGGGAGCAACAAGAATCATAAATAAAAACAATAAAGGAAATTGTATGTGTATTTTCATTATATCCAATGAGAACTTAATGAATTCTGTTTATTAAACAAAATTCTAGATGACGGTTAAGTAAGCAGATAAAGGTTGGTTAAAACCAACTTTCACAACTGTTTTCAAACAGTTACCGCACTTGCAGTACGATCTACTTAGTAGTTAGCAGGTAATAACTACTTAGATACTGCTACCACGGCTTGAATAAAAACAATGTTTATTAGTTTAATATATATTTCTCTCAAACATAGACAAGTTGAGAGAAACAAGGAGGAATAACCGATCTAACAAAAATAAAAAAACTTAAGATCATGAAGACTTAAAAAGCTTACTTAATAAAACTAACCGACATCAACACCAATACACCATATATAGTGGCAAAATCAAAGTTCATTTGTGTTACACTGATTTCCAATAGGTCAAATAAAATTAGTTTTAACCGTAGAGTGGTTAGAACTTAGAACTGTCGAAGCAAGCCAAGAACATGTTGTTTTAATCCGTTAAGTTACTCGACTCGTCTAAAAACGCACACATTTTGCCACTTCTACACAAGAGCATGATAACAATCAAGAAGAGACTGCTTTCACCATTCGATGATACAACAACAAACAGGGTCGGACCTAGAAGGTTTTCGAAGGTTTACGGGAATCCGAGAATATTTGCCGCCTAGTGTAAATTTTCGTTAAAGATCATGATTTCTTATAAATGATCCTGGTCTCGAAATTTTGTGTTACTGAAATACATATCATATTTTCTTTATACTCGTAAAAAGTTTATGCAGCTAATGATTTAAAGTAATGAATCTGCCTCTGATAACAAAAGTTGTAACTTATTAATTAGCACCAAATAAGTTGCTACAAACACAAGGTTTACCAGATGAACCTTTCTAAGTCAAACTCAAATATGCAATATTCAATCCCCAAGCTAGATGAGTTAATATGAGGCAGGTTTGTCAATTAATACTTACTAATAATAACATATCTTCTGGGTTTTCCTATTGATTCATTAATAGGTAAACAACTTACTAAATTCGTAACTTCTCCCATACTTAATGCCTGCTTCATCATAAGTTGATGTGACGAGTCTTTAAAACAATACATGTCGTTCTTCTATACGTTGTGACTAAATTAACGTATGTTTTTAGTTTTATCTTTATTAAAAAATGTAAACTACATATTCAATGAAAAGCAACTTTGTATGTTAAAGCTTCAAGTATCCGAAGTTTTTACATAGGAATTAAAAAGATGCTCATTACTTTAAACAACTTTATAAATGTAATCATTATAGGTAAGTACTAGTTAATATGATGTCTAACAAACGAATTTGCAACCCAACTTCTTGTACTACCAAGTGTGCAGTTAAATGTACGTAATAAATTAGTCAAAGCTTAGTATTAAAAGGCTTACCAAACAAACCAACACCATTGCTAATAATAATAAATACAGTATGAAATTTAATTTCATGTAATCCATGTAAGAACAACATTTGAAGATACACGGCCAAGCGATTAACACACGAAACTAGCTAGAGAGTGCCGTTGCATTTGAAGATACACGGCCAAGCGAGTACGACTGAGCTAGGATCAATTGCAGGGCCGTCTCGTGGAGTGGCCCCGTGGCATTACCACAAAGAGCCCTTAAACAACCAAAAGCAGGGTCGGCTCGATAGGTTTTCAAAGTTTACCGGAATCCGAGAATATTTGGCCGGCTATGTTAAGTATTTTCGTTAATAATAATCATGATTTCTTCTTATAAATGATCCTGGTCTCGAAATTTGATGTTACTGAAAATTACATATCATATTTTCTTTTACTCGTAAAATGTTTATGCGCTAATGATTTAAGTAATGAATCTGCCTCTGATAACAAAAGGTTGTAACTTTTTTAATTAGCACCAATAAGTTGCTACAAACACAAGGTTTACCAGATGAACCTTTTCTAAGTCAACTCAAAATATCGCAAATTCAATCCCAAGCTGGTGACGTTAATATGGGCGGTTTGTTCTCTTAATACTACTAACCGCTCTCGCTCTCACATATATCTTCTGGGTTTTCCTATTGATTCATTATTAGGTAAACAACTTACTAAATTCGTAACTTCTCCCATACTTAATGCCTGCTTCATCATAAGTTGATGTGACGAGTCTTTAAAACAATACACGTGTCGTTCTTCTATACGTTGTGACTAAATTAACGTATGTTTTTAGTTTTATCTTTATTAAAAAATGTAAACTACATATTCAATGAAAAGCAACTTTGTATGTTAAAGCTTCAAGTATCCAAAGTTTTTACATAGGAATTAAAAAGATGCGCATTACTTTAAACAACTTTATAAATGTAATCATTATAGGTAAGTACTAGTTAATATGATGTCTAACAAACGAATTTGCAACCCAACTTCTTGTACTACCAAGTGTGCAGTTAAATGTACGTAATAAATTAGTCGAAGCTTAGTATTAAAAGGCTTACCAAACAAACCAACACCATTGCTAATAATAATAAATATGAAATTTAATTTCATGTAATCCATGTAAGAACAACATTTGAAGATACACGGCCAAGCGATTAACACACGAAACTAGCTAGAGAGTGCCGTTGCATTTGAAGATACAAGGCCAAGCGAGTACGACTAAGCTAGGATCAATTGCAGGGCCGTCTCGTGGAGTGGCCCCGTGGCATTACCACAAAGAACCCTTAAAACACACACACAAAATACATATGCATTAGTAGTGCATGAACTAATAAAACTCGAGTCTCATATTAATTGCATATACATATAATAGAAGTGTATACAATTTTGTGGCCATAGCCAAGTGGTGGCACCGTGCAATTGCACCACCTGCACTCCCTTAGAGACGGCATTGGTCAATCGTAACGAAGTATGATCTTTGTATGTTAAAGAAATTGCTCGATTATCCTAAGGCATTCACTGGAAAAATGTAGGACAAATATCAATCTAGGCACAGTATAAACGAAGTCTAATGTTGTTGGTTACACTATCGATAAGAAAAGGCTTGTGTTGGAATGTGTGGTAGTTGGATTAGCCATATGCAACTAGAAATGTGTGAGCCTATTGGGGGCGCATACGTTAAAACATTTAAAGTGCGTTTGTAACTTCACGTAGCTTTCTGAAGTAATCCATTTGGACCAAAAATCGACTAGACAAGAACCTTGTGGTGTCCTTATGAAGCCGACCATACAAGAAGGTTCTAGGAGGGTGTCTAGGTTCGATGGATGTAGGGATAAGGAGAAAAGAATGATGATAAGGCTTGGAGGAGTTGTGATAAGATTAAAGTTGAAGACTTTAAGTCTTATCATGAGTTAGGGATGCGAAGCTATATATACTTTCCCACCTAGCTCATAAATTTCGTCTAAGATAGCCTAAAAACATAGAAAACTTTTCATCTCTTCACCTATTCACTAGCATTAACCGAATAAACCAAAACCCTAATTAGGGTTCTTTGTTTTTCGTTTTTTGCCCATTTTTAGTAAACCTTTTTAGGGTTTTTCGAGTGTGGTTTGATCCCACAAGTCCTACAGCAGATCTCCTACGTTGGTTTACTAGTTCTCACAGGTTGACAACAGTTAGAAACACCTAGGGTTTGACCCATTTGATTTTTGGTTCTATTAGGTGAAATTCGGTGCTACCGAATTCGGTATAAACCCTAGGCACACTTCCTGATTTTCGGTACTATGTACCAATTAGGGACTTTATTCAGGTTGTATTGGGTATACGTGTAATTGGACTAGCATCCGGGCGCATTCGCTGGACGTGTTTGTGTGAGCACTCGTAGAGGTGACATCTTAATCACTTTGTTTCATTACATTTGCTGTTGATTTCAAGGGTTAGTTTCCTATGTTTCCCTTTTGTTTATTTATTGTGTATTAACTATATGAACCAAACATGATCCATATCCGTTGCGTACTCGTATTGTTAATGGTTAACAGTTTATCAAATCCCAACAGTGGCATCACGAGTCAACTCGTTTGGTGTTTTATGGGTTACACACAAAATTAAACACGTTAAGGCTGCATGAAATCTGATTTATTTATTTTTTTATTGGAAAATTATGGAAATGAAATACAATCCTTGCCATAAATAATGAATAAACACCTAGAATTAATTCTAATGTAACTTGATAAAAGGGAATAGATTAAAATTAAATGTTAGTTTAGCTGTCATGTTATTCTGTTCTTGTTTTATCTCGGCTTTAAGACTCATGCAATCATGCTATATGATGGATGTGACGATCTAGGTACTTTAGCAGAAAACCTAGTGAGAGTCTTTTGGTTCTCCAATTGGGAAAGACACTTTTGAGAACTCGAGGCATTATATGATTTACTGCTTTTAATATTAGAGTTTGTCTTCACTTCTACTCTAATATTCTGTCTGTTTTAATTGCTTATATGTTATATGCCATGTGATGCTCAATAATTGCAAAATAGACTTTATGAAACTCTTAAAAACGAACTTATAGAGAAATTTGGATTGAACATGTCTAATATTACACACATAAGCATACTCCTTGTGACCAGTTATGTGTTATTTGCGAAACGGGAGGTTTTTAGACAAATTTAATACGGACATTAAACTATAAAATTTGATTTCTTGTGTAATCTTAGTTTTTATGTGCGCAATATGGGGTTGAATTGATCTTTAATCTTATCCTGCCCCACTACATGTTTCGGCATATGAGGGAATTATTAGAATTACTTGTGTCTTTGGACGCAAGTAGGAGGACAATATAGGGTTTGATCAATTTGTAATTCCACTATATTGGCAACTATAAAACTAATGTTAACAAAAGGGGTTTCTTAACATCTAATAGCATCATTAGTCAATTGGAAGTACGGCTCACCCATTATGGACAAACTATAAGAGAAGTTTAAGGCGGGTGGAACTAAGGTTCTCCAAAATAAGTCAGGTTTTTAATACGCTTCACGCTGACCTGTTTCTCCGCTTCTTTGTGCGTCCAAAATGGAGCTACCGAGAACATTTGACAAAATGATGTCTATACCAAAAGATTAACAAAATATTTTCTTAACTTTGTGCTACAAGTTGTTTTGCATGCTTCTTGTACACGATTTTGTCACATTTATGTGTATACCCTTATGTGAAATTTTAAGTCTATGCCAGCCAAAACTAAAACACGTGCATTTGGATTGTCTTTTCTGGTCAGACCTCAGGGCCTTTCCAACCCATGGCAAAAAAATTTCTATTGGTCAAACCTTTGTCAATTTTTGCACGTTCTTTTTTGGTGGACTTAAATTGAGTAACCTGGTAAGACCTCGGACCCGAGGCATAAGATGAGACCAAATATGTTTTTGACATTATTATAAGAGTTACTAATGTCACTAGTCTCATAAATCTAAGAGTTGCATTCTAGGCAATTAACTTTCGTCGCTTACCTCTTGCCCCACTTGTTTACACGTTGGTCAGACCTCCAGTAATAAGTGGGAGGTCAAGTTGAATCCTAGTCTTATTAGTAATTAATTGGGTAGTTAATTCTTTTAAGAATTTAATTATCGACAATACTAATATTTAAACTTTTTCTAATTGTAGATGACAACCTCGTCAGCTAACAATTCCAGTCTTTAGGGGTTTCTTCGAGAAACAAAAACTGACTGGACCCAACTTTATTGATTGGTATCGACAACTTAGGATTGTACTATCAATTGAGGATAAGTTGAATTACCTAGAGCAGCCAATTCCTCCTGCTCCTGTAGCTCTAGAGGGTCAGCTAGTTGCTCCTGAAATCACTACAGCTCATACTGCATGGATTAAAGGATCAAAAAAATTGTTGGACTCATGCTCATGACCATGGAACCAGAGATCCAACAAAATCTGGAAAACCTTCATGCTCATGAGATGTTATAGGAGTTAAAAACTCTGTTTGCTCAACAAGCAGAGCAGGAGCTTCTTCAGACTACGTGAGATTTTCACTCTTGCAAGCAGGAAGAAGGGCAGTCTGTTAGCTCTTACGTTCTAAAAATGAAGGGCTATATAGATAATCTAGAGCGTTTGGGGCACCCCGTGTCACTTGGCCTTGCAGTGAGTCTCATTTTGATATCTCTACGCAAGGAATTTGATGGTTTTGTGCAGAATTATAATATACACAGCATGGGGAAGATAGTTAATGAGTTGCATGCTATGCTAAAGCTTCATGAGCAAACTCTGCCCAAAACAACACTCATGCTCTTCATGCTATTCGAGCAGGTAAAGTCTAAAAAGGCAACAAGCACAAAAAACCGCAACCCCAATTGGCTGTTAGGGGACAAAATCAAAGGAAGGGGGAAAATAAGCTCGCTTATGCTCCCAAGCCTAAGATCCCCCCTCCACCCAAGAAGGAAAATCCAGCCAAGGACTCGATTTGTCATGAGTGTGGTGAGACAGGTCATTAGAAGAGGAACTGTCCTCAGTACTTAGCTGAGTTGATGAAGAGAAAGAACACAACTTCATGAGCTAGTGGTTCAGGTATCTTCACTATAGAACTCAATACTTTCCTTAATAGATCATGTATCTATGACACTGGTTGTGGTACTCATATTTGTAATACAACGCAGGGTCTAAGGGTAAGTAGGAAACTGAAGCCAGGGGCTTTTAGCTTGTACGTGGGCAATGGTCAACGTGAAGCTGTTGAAGCAATTGGCGTTTTTCATTTATGTCTCCCGAGTGGATTAGAGATTGTTTTGAACAATTGTCATTATGCTCCTTTTATTACTAGAGGAGTAATTTCTATTTCCTGTTTGTACGAAGATGGTTTTGTTAACTGCTTCGTGAATAATACAATTCAAGTTTCTAGGAATAACATGGTTTATTTTAGTGCTGTCCCAAGGGATGATATTTTTGAAATTGATTTGTCTAATTCTTATGCAAATGATAGTTCTATATATACTGTAAGCAACAAAAGATCCAAGTTAGACTTGGACTCTGCTCTCTTGTGGCATTGTCGTCTTGGACACATTAGCAAAAAACGCATTAAGAAGTTGCAACATGATGGACTTCTCAATTCAACTGACTTTAAGGCTTTTGAAAAACGCGTCTCTTGTATGTCTGGAAAGATGGCAAGGAAACCTTACACACATCAAGTGGAAAGGGCCAAAGACTTATTTGGACTAATACACACTGATGTATGTGGCTATTTAGAATCATGTCAAGACAAGGAGAGCTACTTCGTCACTTTCACTGACGATCTTTAGGTGTATGGTTATGTTTACTTGTTAAAGCTTAAACATGAAGTGTTTGAACTTTTCAAAGTGGTTTCAAAGGAAGTAGAAAATCAACTCGGTTAAGACCATAAATCGCTCGTTCTGATCGTAAGGGGGCGAGTATATGAGTCAAGAGTTTTTGGATCATCTCAAGGATCATGGGATTATCGCCCAACGTACTCCTCCTTACACACCACAACACAATGATGTGTCAGAGAGGAGAAACAGAACCCTACTACAAAGTTTCATCTTTCACAATCTTCCCATTAGACCTAATCTTAAGGAGGGTAAAGTCTATGTCGTCCATTCCATTAACCGAACCAATAATATACACATACATAGAGAGATCTATACTTGGGCTTGAGCCTGTTACAATACATAATACACAATGTGGGCTAAACAATAATATGACTGACACTCCCTCGCAGTTAGAGCGGGAGGACACCAGACGCTCAAACTGGAACGAAACTCCTTAAATAAAGTCGAAAGCAAGCCTTTGGTGAAGATATCCGCAAACTGATAACGGGATGAAACATAAAGAACTCGGACCTGACCAGCAGCAACTAAATCTCGAACGAAATGTATGTCAATCTCAATGTGTTTCGTACGCTAAAGCTGAACAGGATTGCAGGATAAATAAACAACACTAACGTTATCACAATAGACAAGCCTAGCAGAAGATAACAGAGAATGCAACTCACGTAGTAAATTGCGTAACCAACAAGTCTCAACAACAGCATTGGCAACACCACGATACTCCGCCTCTACACTAGAACGAAAAAGCGTCAGCTGATGCTTAGAGGACCAAGAGAGCAAGTTGTTTCCAAGAAATACACAATAACCTGAAGTCGAACGCCGAGTAGTACTTTACCTAAATGAAGAATATCATGCAGTTTCTTGTGGATGCAAAGATCAAGGAAGGCATTCGAACCCATCAACAAGGGCTCCTCCTGCAGTGGAGGTCTTAAAGGAAATTCAGGTGGTTCTCTCAAACGCATTAATTTCGTTCTTCATTGTAAGATTATTGCTTGTTTAAACCGTTTGATGCTCTGATATTAGATCCATAAAATTTATCTTTATTTGAGTCGTTATTGCCTTAACGGCAGCTTTGTGATTTGTGTAGTTGCGTGACTTATCTGGTCTTGAATAGTTTGATGCTTATACTAGATGACATCTGTGTGTTCATCTTGCAGATTAGAAATCCATCCGGACATGATATCAATTTTCTGTTTGTTAACTGTTGCTACTGATCATTTTTTGGGTCCTTACTGAGCTTTTTTATTTTGTTTTTTAACATATGGTATAGATAACATGTGGCGTAAAAATCAAGCTACCAACAACGCCTTATATAATATTTAGAGTCACAGATGTCTAACATCAATCAAACTAGCAAGTTTAGTATTGCTGAGTCTGATTAATCAAAGTAGCAAGGTTTTGTACAATGTTGCGTGATAGTTGAGTTTCCTGGCTAAACGGCGGATAAAATGATCTTGTATATTATTAATGAGATTTCGATTGTTCTATCACATAATCATGTTTTCCTACTTGGATATATAAGTATGAGGAAAGGATAAGAATGACATATAGATAAAACCACCCACCTTAGTTTGGCTGATATATATTGAACTTCTATTGATCCCTAGTTCCGAGAAAACAACAAAGATCAAGTTACAGCCATTACGGAGGAGTTTTGACAAATTATTGAGAGCAATATCCACACAAGAATCAATCCATATATAGACTTGGACCCTGCAGTAAATATAAGTCATCAAACAACACGAAAGTTTCAGTTGTAGGTTCAGCATAAATGTCAAAGCAAGCTACCAATAAGTTAGCAACCAAATTGAATTGTTTATTACTTAGTAAGTTTACAGTATACCAAACTAAACCTTGACCGACCCATTTGTTGGTGATTTTAGTGTCATCGACAGCCATTTAGGTAATGATGATTTACTAGAGACCGATGAGATTTCATATTCGGCTCGGATACGAGTTAGGGAAGTGTGGAGTGCACACTCGGTGAGCTAATATGAACTCGACCATGACAAAAAAGCGGGGGTCAAGGGGGCCGCGCCCCTTGCGGGGTCAAGGGGCAGAGCCCCAAAACCTAAACGATTTTTATAAATCTGTATTAAGGATTTACCTTAATTTCCCGCCTAAACCCAACCAACATGTCGGTTGGTGAACAGTTGTAACTGTTGGGTATAACTACCTTCAAACTGTCATAAAACTTCTGTTTTATAAACAGTTAAGATCTGGTCTCATAAGACATACGAAAAATACATACAATTCCTTTAATCTTTTTTATTTGTGATTCTTGTGCCTAGAACACAAATTGTTATACTTCTTATATTATCCCGATAGAGATTTCGTGCAACCCAGACATTGATAAGGGTCGAAATACTTTATACGGAAAGTGGACTTTTACACGATATAAGCGAGTTATCCAGGAATATCATAATCACACACACACTTCAATCTCTAACACCATTGAAACTAATGGACCATTGATCAAGACGTAGTAAATGAAAATCTATTCTGTTCTTGAAGCATCCATTTAGTATTGTCGACACACATCATTATAACCTGGTTGTTTAAAATATATTACAACACAATTAAAAACCATAGATAGTTTAAAAGATTCATATATAGACGATGAACATACGTCGGTGCGCACCATAGCTGGACAGTAATACGAATGCGTATTCACGAACAAACTCCATAACTAAAGGATTAGTTGTTATCCTATTTTTTTATAGAAAATATGCATACTATCTGAAATTGATTAACAAAATACCATATGTTTTTGCTAAAGAAGATTTGAATTCATGCCGGACGATGTAAAACTGAATAAGGAATGATGAATAGGAGGATTTTTGGTTCTATTTCAACATGAAGGTATTTTTTTGTTTCCGATGAATTGCATGCTAATAATATAGTTATGTATAAGGAGCTGAGGGCCTGAGGCCACCTAACTATTCATTACAATTCATCTTTCCTCTGTTACTTAATCTGAATAACATCATGTTGAATATCAATTTCTTTTTCTCAGCATTGTTTGATAATTATAATTTACAAATGAAAAACTAACCAATTTTATTTATGCTTTTTCACAAAGTGTAAGACTGTAAGGCTATCTTCGTCACCCTCCCTTTATTTTTCTTTCTTTCTTTAGATTTTGGACTAATGACACCAAACACATATTTTTAGTTTCAATAGATATCATCATCAATAATAATTAATTACATACCTTTTTCCGTCATTGCTCTTGTCAAACCGAATAACTTCACTGTATGACATCTTATGAAGCTCTGACGAAGAATAACTATCCTTCCCTCCTTTTGGCTTTTAGTTGCGGTATTTTTTATGGTATCCAGCAACAAATTTGTCAAGAGAAAATTACCTAAAACAAAAACAAAACATGTTTTCTTATAAGACAAGTTAGTTATGTCAATGTTTTTCGTTTACTGAACATTAAAGTGTAGCATACCAATATGGTTGGTTACAAATTGCAATTCAATGTTGTCTTCTGAAAGAGTAAAAGGTGGAGACATGATCCATGCATTGAGACTTTATACACAAAAGAGACGATGAAATTAGTCCATATGTGACTTTCAAACATGACACTTCAAGTCTACCAAACCATTGGGTTTATGATGAATAAAGAATGATGAATATGTTTTTAAAGATAGGAATGAATGATATTAGGGTTTTGTATATGGTGAATTCTAGAGTAACTTAATGGATAAGTATAAATCCCGAAATTGTAGATTTAATTATGTTGTGTATCTTGAAAATTATTTTCAAAAAATAAAGATATCAACATGGGTTCATATGATGTTATAATATATCATTATTGTTTTTTATAGTAAAACACAAATGGAAGCTTGGCTAAGTTGGTTAAGGTTGTTGTATGTTAACCATAGGTCACAAGTTCAAACCTTGCCATGGACTAACTTTTTTAGCTAATTTCGAAATTTATTGAATTATGGGTGTCATGTTATCGTTGAGGTGGCGTACAGTCACTAAATCATATTTATAGGCGTTGTGGATAGTTTGTGTGGGTTTTCGATGATAGGTGAAGCTGAGTTTGCTGTGTTGGTGTTGTGTGTGTCTTGAGTGTGTGTGGTGGTGTTTGGTCGTGTGTGTGTGTGTAGTCCGTGGGGTGTGTGAGTTGTGTGGGGGGCTGCTGGAGGGGGGGTATTGGGGCGGCGGGGTGGTGAGTGTGTTTGTGTGTTTGGGGGGTTTGGGTTTTGTGTTTTTGGGTGGGGGAGTGGGGGGGGGTAATGAAAGGTGTGAGTGCGTATGAGGTGAGGGTGGTGGGTGCGGGGGTTAGAGGGGGAGGGGGGGCGGCTGGGGTTGTGGTAATGTTTGGGATGGTTTGGTTTTTGTTGTTTGTTTTTTATTTTTGTTTTTTTTTGTGTTGGTGGGAGCGTGGGTGGGGGGGTGGAGGTGTTGGATGGGGGATGTGGTTTGTGGGTGGGGTGTTGTTGGAGTGGGGTGGCTTGTGTGGGGGTAATTTTGTATAGCAGGGGAGAGGGGGGAGGAAGAATGATAGAGGGGGTGGGGGTTCGAAAAAGATTCGTTGTTTGGTGATTTTGAACGTTTTTTGGTGTCTTACACTACTCGTTATAACATTTATTATCCTTATTTATTGTTGTGATTCTATATATATTCGATGAAGTTATGATCCTTTTTTTATTCCATGACGAGATTTCGGCGGTTGCTGTCACTTTTTTGTGTTCGGGTTCGTGTTGGTCGGTTCGGGTTGTTGCTATGTTTCTTGAAAGGTGTTTGGTTTTTGTTTTTGTGTACAATTAGAGTTTCCACCTTGTTTAATTTGTGTTGTCTTGTAATTCTATTACTCAAACGAGTAGTTCGTGGTGTCCAGAAGTCAGGGTGGTTGTGGTCGTGATATATTATGTATCCGGGGTTGGTGTAACGATGTTCGGTATGCACGGTGGTTTGTTAGTGGTTCTGTGAACGAGGTAGTAGAGTTTCTGTTCGAAGTTTCGTGTGGTGGTGAAATGTTAGTTGGGTATTGGGTGTAGTTATTAGTAGGGGGTGTGTGTACACGAAGAAGAAGGGGGGGGGTATTGATGTGTGTTTGTGGGTTTTAGGGGTTTTTTGTGGGTTAGTGTTATGTGTTTTGTTAATTTTATCTTTTCTGTTGTGGTTGTTTGTTTTTTGTGAATCGCACCGTCGGAGTGGGAGTTGAGATCATGTAGATATGTCAAGGTTTTTGTCCGTGTTTAATACCAGCCGTGCGCGTAGTCGGGAGGGTGGTGGGTGCCGGCTGGTGGGTTGGTGGTTCTCGATTTCTGATCTAGCTAGGTTGTTAGGGGGGTTGGGAGGGTTGTTGGTCGTTTTGTCGGGGTGGTTGGTGTTGTGGGTGGGGGGATGTTGTGGGGGGTTGTGCGTGTTACCGCTTTTTTGGAAGCCTTCGAGGAGGGGGGTATGAAGTTTCTGTTGTGGATGTTTGTTAATGGGTATATCGTTTTCGAGCGTCTCAGTGGTGTACGTGGTATTGTCAACGTTATGGTTCGTGTTCGAGTAATATTGTTTTGGTATTTTTTGTTGTCACTGTAATGAGTTAGTTTCTTGTGTTCCGTTCTTTGGCTCTTGCTGGCTCCAACGTAATTATATGTAATATTTGCGTTATAATATAACATAGATATGCATAGATATTCAATAGAGGGGAGGGGGGAAGAAAAGAGTAATATTACTACCTAATTATATAAAAGTCATGATTAAATAAAAATTTATAAATAGGTGTTTAGAATAGATAGTATTATTTAAAGTTCATATATTATAAACGTTTTACACCTTTTGGGGTGGTCCTGGGCATTCGGCTTTATAATTTAAATTAATATCAAGTTGTCTGCAAATTTTTAAATTTTTTTTAAAATTAATTTTTATTTTGGCTTTTTTTCTTTATTTACTTTTAAAATTGTCCTTTGACTAGCTTCTTTTATTACGACTAACAACATTCATACCTATACACCATTTTAATATCACTCTAAACATTTATTAAATCAAATAAGGTTCTCAATCATTTGGGTTTTATTATTATCTATCTTATTTTTTAACAATTTTAATAAAGCTTTTTACGTTTCTTTTACACAATTAACCACCTCTATATGTTTCCTATATATTAATATATAGGGGGAAAGTCGAATATACCTGGGGAGTGATTTGGTTATGTATGTAACCTTTCATGCTGAATGATCCGTCCCAAAACTTACGGTAATTTTCATATCAAATGTTCTCTAAACAACCCTTCCTAAATTTCATCTAATTTAGTTTCCATCTCTTCCATCATTGTCGTTCCTTAATTATTAGGCAACCAAAAAAAAGAAAAAAAAAAAAAAAAATAAAAAAAAAAAAAAAAAAAAAAAAAAAAAAAAAAAAAAAAAAAAAAAACAAAAAATTAGCAACCAATTGTTTTTTTATTATGCTTCAGTTAGATTAGTGATGTATGGCTTATATAACCAAATCATATATAAGTTCTTGGAAAAAAAAAAATAAAAAATATTTTTCGATCACTTTTTTTAAAGGATTAAGTTTTTTTTTATAATTTTTTCTCAATCTTTTTAATATCAATCATATTTGTTAGGTGTAGGCTTGGTTCAGGGATGCAAGTATAAGTTATTGGTAATAAATTGAAACGATATCTTATATTTAAATATTTTAATCATGAAGATTGTATTGAAGAGATACATAAATCGAGGGCACTGAAACTAGAATAGTGAGATTGAACATACATAAATCACAGATTGAGATGAAAAATATATGGCCAAACAACATTTATTTGAGGTTTCGCATTGTATAGCTTTACTTTGCACAAACAAGCACTCTTATTCTATTTATCATATTTTATATATATTTTCTATATATTTATATATTTATTATTTTCTTTAGTATATTTATTATATACATAATTTATATATATATATATTAAACATACGATATATATATATAATTTTCAATGCCGCCACGATGATAGGAGGGCTTGGTTGCTGCATTATTATTGTGACGTATCAAAGGAATATATAAATTAAGTAAGTATCAAGGGGTGTTAAGGTTTTTTTTTATTAATACATTTTTTTTATTATTTTTCATTTAAGCTCCCGTGCACCGATATTTTGGCGGTGGGCTTTTTTGACCTCTACTATTTGTGAGTCTTTTTTTTTCGTTTTTGTGAGTATCCAATATGAATAAAATAAATGTAACGATAATATATTTATAGGTGTTTTTATATATAATTAATTATTTTAATAAATGCGTTAAGAAATAGTATTATTTTAAAATAAAATATATATTAGAGTGAAATTCCGGAGAAACAAACAAAAAGCATTAATGTTTGGGTAATCCGATATAATATATATGAGGAAAAGGTAAATAAATAAAGCTTAATAATGTATCAGTCAATAACATAAGTATACAAATATGTTCTGTACATGATATTGAAATTTAAGTGAAAACGATACACGAGGTATGTTTTAATTCCTTTTTGGATGTAAAGTATCGGATTTACGAAGGTATTGTTATGATTGTTTTGTGAGGGAACTAGGTTTACTTGGATATGCAATGTGAAAACGAACCCTTCGGGGAAAAAAATTAAGATGGTTTCATAAATGTACACCTTTAATGCATTCAAAGGGTTTTTTTTGTTAATTATGGAAGTCACTTCTAGTGGAGTATTTGTACATATGCGACTGTTCAACAAATGTTTAATGATGGTTATCAATCTCGTTAGTTTCTTTATTAAATTTTAATATTTATGATCCATATATATTCTTACTAATTGTTGAATAGCCCGTATCTGCCTATTATGGGCAGGCAGAGCCTTTGTGAGTATCGAAATGGAAGAAATTAACTTACAGTTAATGGATTACGAACATTGTAAAACTTTTTATACAGTTAATAACAAAACATTGAGATTGTTACATCTTAGAAACCGGGTTGTTATGGTAATACATTAACGTTTATGCAAATTTGCTCAACTTTTTTTTATAGTACTACCGTCATTCCTTCTTCTGTGGATTCGTTAAATTGTATAGGGAACTTTTTTGTACATTTGTTGTTTACTATTCTTTACGTGGTAAAGCATTATAAATTACCATTTTAGCTTCATTATTTTTTGCAAGTTTCTTTTTAAGATCATCGTTTTGTTTATCAAATGGTACAATTTCATCCTTTTTAGTTTCGGGATTATTTTGAATAGGAGGAAAATCACCATAGGTAATAACATGCCAAAGATCTAGATCTTTTGATTTCACATAAGTTTCGAATCTATTTTTCCAATAAATAAATCCATCACTTTCAAATAGTGGTGGTCTTTGCATAGATTGCCCTTCTAAATATTTTTCCGATTCCATAGATCGATTCAAGTTTTAAAATACAGTTTATTTTAAAAATCTTGTTTGACGTGGCTCCTGATACCAATTGTGGAAAACTAGAAGGGGGGTTGAATAGTTTACCGCTTTTTAAATTAATGTTATGTTTGTTTATAAAAACTTAGATTCGACTTTATGTGAATTCACAATATGCACAATATGAACAATTTAACTAATCAAGTAAGTAATGACAAGATATAAAATAAATATGCAAGATAAGAGATAAGAGATGGAAAGATCAAACCACAACACGAGGATTTATAGTGGTTCGGTAACGAAGCACCTCTTCACCCTACTTCACTCCCCGAGCACCAAACTCGAGAGTTATCTTCACTATCTCAACAAACTCCCTTTAGGCGGAGAAAACCGTACACAACTTAGCTTACACCAATTTCCGACACTAAGCGAAATGTCGAGTTTTAATCCTAGCTAGAACCAATCTATCACAACTAAACACACCACTTCACGACAATTCACTACTTGGCTTCACTACACGACTTCTTCTTCACAACACGACTATTCTTCACTTCACAACTTCTCTACCCTTCATGACCTTTCTATACTTTTCTTCACAACTTCACTTTAACTAAACACTACCTTGATCACACCAATCAATCACTACTTACTAATATCACCTCGATCTATCTATACTTACAATGTTCACAACAATCTACTTACTGTACACAACTACGATACACACCTTCACAATATATACAAATGATTTACAAGATATAACACAATTGCAACAAGGTTGCAAGGACACACACTAAGCTATTATACTTCTTCACTTGATGATAGGAAGTATTCTTCTCTTGCACTTGAGGATCAAAGCTTGGATCACTTGGAAACAAGGTTTTATGATTAAATGATCAAAGGAAAGAAAAGAAAGTATAAACTGATTTAGAATAGAAAGAAAGTGTGTGAAAAAGGTGAGAAAATCAGTGGGAAATAGTCCAGTATTTATAGGCAAACCGAACTGCCTTTTTGGCTGGGCAATCCCCTTAAATAGGGTGACGGTCCCCTTAAAATTAAGGGGGCCGCCCTTTATAATTTAGGGGGCCGCCCAGCTCAAACGCTCCCTTTTTTGTCTTTTCTAGGGGAGGTGTGTTCTGGAACATTTCTAGCCGTTTTTGGGTAGAAAATTTGAATTTAAAATATTTAATTAAATTAAACATTTCTTTTAAATCTAAAAATATTTTGTAAAAGATATAAAAATGTTTGTGATATTTTTATAAAAAAATGTGAGGTTGAATAAAAATTCCTTTGATCATAAAATGCATTACGCATTTGTTTATTCATACCTTTAAGTGATTAAATTTTCAAAATAAAATTTTACTACTAATTACTTGTTTATATTTAATTTTTCATTAATCGTTTTTACATTTTGTGATTATCAAAACGTAGAGAGGTCGAAAAATAATAATAACGCTTTTAGGCATTATTTCTATCAACAATCCCCCCCTTTTTGATGATTACAAAATCTAAACTCATTAAATGTAAAATTATTTTTAAACAAGTATTTAGTGAGTTTTATTTCCATTTCTCCCCCTTTTTGTAGAATCAAAAAGGCTTCGTCCATGAAAGTTAGGAAAACCGACGGAATAAATGCTCCCCCTTGATGTGTACTCCCCCTCGTTCGAGGGCACCAATGAATCGAGCTATGGTAACTTTGCTACAAAAACGAGTTAGAAGAACAAGACAACCATTTCTAACTTATAGAAAATAGGAAAAATATCTAAACATGTTGATAATGCTTAACTAGTGTCAAGTTATTTGTGTAAACTAACAATCACAAATATATATCAACTAGGCTAAATTTTTATGAATATGAAAAAATTAATTCAACCAACCAAAAAGAAAACAAGTGCATAAGTAAAAAAAAGTGTAAGACTAAAAGGCATTCATTAAACATAAAAATTGTGTATAAAACACAATCATGCATACATCAAATAAAAATAATATGCTTGAAGCATATTAGTACAACATACATAGAATTAAACTACAAAGATCCTATCATTCTTAGAATTCCATAGGACTTGCTTGCAAAAAGTTTGGTTGACAATTTTTTGTTTTTGAAAATGGCTAAACATGGTGTATGTTTAGTTTGGTGAAAGTGATGGTGGTGGTGGTGAGTTGGGTGGTGGAGGTTGTAAAAGCATGTGTTCAATGTAGGAGAACATTTATTAGAGTTCATCTCTCAATCCAAATATAAGAGTACGATTGTGAATGCAACATAAACATGAATCTCCATGTACCTCAAGAAGGTTCAAAGGAATGGGATGACTAAAGATAGGTAGAGAGGGTGATGGAGTAGCAAATTGGACATCAAGTGGGGGTAATTGGTGAAAGGGTGAGAGTGATGTCCATTGATTCATTTTCTTAAGTTGGAGGAACTCTTGGAGGAGGGGATGTTGGTCAGTTCAAGTAACTAATTGTTGATGGTGATGTGGATAAGGTTGGTGATTTGGGTGTGTAGTCAATGGAGGAAGAGGAAGTGCCTTTGGTTGATGGTGTTTTTGAGGGTGCATTAGGAGTACTAGGTGATGAGAGTTGATGCTTAGGTGATAGAGTTTTGGTGTCATCGTGGGTTAAATCCAAAAACAATTGTTTTGGAGGAATGAGGTTGATTTTTTATCTTTTGGAAGCTTTGGAAATGGAAGCTCTAGTGGATGCCATGGTGGTTGATAGAGGATAAAGAAGATGGTGAAGTGGTGATATACATTTGGAGGGAATTTATTGGAAGAAAATGGTTTGGAAATGGAATGAGTTTGAATTAGTTTAGGATTTTCCAAAATCTGTTTAAGCATTATGGGTAAGGATAGCTGAGTCTAGGTAAAAGTAGGTCAAAAAGCATAAAGAAATAGTAAAATATTAATGGTCGACCCCCTTATCTTTAAGGGGACCGCCCTAATGAATTAAGGGGGCCGCCCATCTGGTGTTTTTCAAACGACCAAAAATTTGATTTTTTGCAAAAATTTGTAAGAAAGGTTGTGTTTTGGTGGTCAATTTGCAGCAAGTCCCATGTGAACATATATGTATAGAAATAAGTATATCATGTATTCATGCAATAATAAAATATATGAGCTAAGCATATCTCATAACAATTAGAAGTTCAAAGCAAGCTTAACCTAGTTCAAGTTCTTCCGACTAAGTC
>BQNB010067251.1:8214-29152 GCA_026074375.1 Tanacetum coccineum | reverse complement strand
ATTTCGTTGGGACACGACCCGAGGAAAAATACTTCCCGGATAAAAATATACATATTGTGTTTTCTTTAGTGAGATTTTTGCCTTATATTTCTCTTGTTTGAGAAGTATTTTGGAAAGAATTTTCACGGGATTAATACTATATACGTATATAAATTTGTTGCTTTACCACACAACCACTCCTCACTAGATCTTTCATATACTTCATCATCAGAATTTTCCTGGAAATCCTGGATAACATTGTTAGAGAAGAAAGCAGTAGAAATTGCAGTGCTTGAGGGAGTAGTAATGAGGGCCTTTTTTGTATCAAAGTACCTTCTTTGGATTAGGTTATCCTCATAGACAAACCTCCCATAGATATCTGCAAGGTCAAGGGTCTGAGTATGATTGGCATTCCTCAATCCCTGAGAGAAGGTTAGCCACTTCTCAGGGAGACTGTTCATGAAACCAACGTTGATTTCATGCTTAGAGAGGTTAACATAAGCTCATTGAGCAAGGTCTTATAGCGAGTGTAGGTCTGTGAGAGACTTTCAGTGGACTTGGCCCTAAAAGTTTGATACTCAAGTTTCAGATCCATGATTATGTTTTCCTTGGTATCTGAGGGACCTTCAAAGCTATGAACCAAGTCAGTCCATGTTTCTTTGGCTAAAACACAGCTAATGACTTATTCCATTACATCATCAGGTAGACATGACATAATGATGCTTTTAAGGCGCTGGTCTTGAATGACCACCCTTCTCTCATCTGGAGTCCATTGGGACTCAGGCTTAGCATCACCATTAGCTGTTTTTGGCTAAAATGGACCATCCTTAATACATGTAAGTAATAGGGTTCCATTCCTGCTAAGTAGCAAAGCATTCGCTTTTTCCACTTATTAAATTTTCTAGGCTCTAGTTTAGGAGGAATAGCAGCATAGCTACCTCCATTTTTGTCAACTAGCCGGGGTACATCATTTACTGCAGCCATTTAAAGATCTAGGTTTTAAAAACTTAAGTAAATTAGTGTTAAGTGAGTTTTACAAACCCGAGGCTTTGATACCACTTGTTGTTCCCACTTAGTTAGTGAACAATAACTACAAAGTTATCATTAACTAACTCATGGCTAGCATGTAAATTAAACACGTTGTTCTTTGAAAAGATTTGTGTACATAAATATGGCTAATAAGTAGTAGACACAAAAATAACTTTTCAACGTTTAACTCTTTTTATTAAGAATTATACCCCATTGTATGCGGAACTACAACGGGGATTGAATG
Source organism: Tanacetum coccineum (assembly GCA_026074375.1). Lineage (NCBI taxonomy): Eukaryota > Viridiplantae > Streptophyta > Magnoliopsida > Asterales > Asteraceae > Tanacetum > Tanacetum coccineum. The sequence goes on along the minus strand of BQNB010067251.1, from coordinate 27,900 downwards.
ACAATGTGTGTGTGTGATATCCTCACTAATAACTTTGCATAAACCTAAAGTGTTATGCAAAGCTAACTACTTTGCTAACCAATTGAGCTTGCTCAGGGACTTAGTAGATTTGGAGGAGTAGATGTGTATTTGTGAATGTTACGACTTTGAATGCATAAACTTAACATCTACTCCGTTACAAGATTTTTATTTATACTATCTAGGTAGGGTCACACCTATATGGGTGTTAAGCACTAATCTCAATCCTAATACGCTCGTACATTTGCACAGCTTTGTCTCTATTACAATTTTTATTCTAGGAATGGAACAAATGCTCTTTCTAAGTTCAGTGCTGACACTGAACTTGTCTTATACCCTCTTTAGGATAAGTTGACTTCAGGAGATAAGAGCTTGGACTTATATGCTTTCAAACTATCCTGCCTATTCTTTAGTCTCTTGTCTTTAGGGTCTTCTAGTTGTTGGAGATCGTATAGGGCTTAGTGAGTCTATTATCACAACTCACTGAACCCATCACCTGCTACTTTGGCTCAGGCTTCATTCACTGAGTACCGCCTCACTGAATGCTAGAGTCTTTCTTGTAGACTCAGGTTGTGCATCTTGAAGGTGACTCACTGAGTGACTATTCGCTTAGCGACTTTGAATTGTTAAAGGATATTTACACTTAGGTTATTTTATATTCAAATCCTAAGTGAAAGATCAGTGGGCAATGAAATTGGCCCAACACCAAGACATATAGATTCTATGTAATAGAACCTAATGAATATATATCCGTTAATTCGGTTATAGACTCAAGAGATGTAATGTTTGATGAAAAATGATTTACTACCTAAAAGTCTGATGCCAAGTTCAAATGAAGATCAAATTGGTAAAACTCCAATTGAAACCCTTAGAAATCGTAGGAGTAAAAGATAAAGGGTAGCTAAATCATTCGGATATGATTTTAAACTATACTTAGTTGAGGGATCAAGAGATGAGATTGGACCTCAATATTCTTACTGTTACAGTATAGAAGAGGATCCAAGAACGTTTGATGAAGCTATGCAATCTCGTGATGTTGCATTCTGGAAATAAGCAATCAATGATGAGATGGATTCAATTATGGAAAATAATACATGGATTTTATCTGACCTACCACTAGGTTGCAAACCTTTGGGTTGCAAATGGATCTTCAAAAGGAAGATGAAAGTTGATGGAACCATTGACAAGTTTAAAGCTAGATTGGTTATCCAAGGCTTTAGACAAAAAGAAGGAGTCAATTATTTCGATACCTATGCTCTTGTTGCTCGAATATCCACAATTGGATTATTGATTGCTTTAGCAGCTACTTAAAATTTAGTGATCCATCAAATGGATGTCAAAACAACATTCTTGAATGATGATTTGGAAGAGGAGGTATATATGAAGCAACCGAAAGGTTTTATTATGTCTGCTAATGAGCATAAGGTGTGTAAATTTATTAAATCATTATATGGACTCAAGCAGGCTCCAAAACAGTGGCATCAAAAATTTGATGAGGTTGTCTTGTCTAGTGGGTTTGTTCTAAACCAGTCTGACAAGTGTGTATATTTCAAATTTGATAAATCCGGTTAAGGAGTCATCATTTGCTTATATGTTGATGACATGTTGATCTTTGGGACAGATCAAGATCAAGTGGATAAAACGAAAGAGTTTTTGTCATCAAATTTCTCCATGAAGGACATGGGGGACGCTGACGTGATCCTTGGTATAAGGATTAAATGTGAAGACAAGGGTATAACAATTACTCAATCACATTATATTGAGAAAACACTCAAGAAGTTCAAATGTGATTATTGTTGTACAGTCAGCACTCCTTTAGATCCGACTATCAAACTTAGGCCTAATACAGGCAGGTCTATAAATCAACTTGAGTACTCTAGAGCAATTGGTTGCTTGATGAATGCAATGACAAGCACAAGACCGGATATTGCTTATGCTGTAGGAAAATTGAGTAGGTACACTAGTAATCCTAGTACTCATCACTGCATGCTATAATGCGGGTATTCAAGTACTTAAAGAAAACCATGGATTATGGTTTATCATATGTTGGGTTTCCTTCAGTTTTAAAATGATATTCTGATGCACGATGGATAACTAATTCAGAAGATCATACTTCTACAACTAGTTGGGTATTTTTGCTTGGTGGAGGTGTCATCTCATGGGCAATCAAGAAGCAAACTTGTATTACTGAATCAACAATGGAAGCAGAGTTTGTAGCTTTAGCTGCAGCTGGCAAAGAGGCAGAATGGTTGAGGAATATGATATATGAGATTCCATTATGGCCAAAACCAATTTCTCCTATTTCTATTCATTGTGATAGTGCAGCTACTTTGGCTAAGGCATATTGTCAAATATACAATGGAAAGTCTAGACACTTAGGTGTTAGACACAGTATGGTTCGTGAGCTCATTACAAATGGAGTGATTTCCATGGATTTTGTTCGATCTAAACAAAACATGGCAGATCACTTGACAAAAGGATTAGCCTAAGACTTAGTGCACAAGTCGGCTATTAGGATGGGATTAAAGTCCATCAAAATCTCTAATGATGAGACACCCAATTCCCTTCTAGCTAACGCTAGGAGCTGAATTCAATGTGGAAAGCTTATTTTTAGTGATTGGAGCACACTAAACACAATCATCCCAAGGTATGTGCTCGATTCTGCAGTTATTGTTAGGTTGAAGTTCAACTTCTTAATAGTTCTTTTGAAAAATTGCATGTGCGGGTGCAAGAATAAAAAGACTACCTATCTGAGCATGAAGTTTTGCCGCTTTAAGAAGCTTTGAACTTTGCTTTTGTATGCTCATCAAAGGATATTGACACATGGCTATATAATAGTGTCACATTTATAAACTTTAGAGTTTTACAGTAACTTATGTGTATATTATCTTGGTATTCATATGAATTGAAGGGTTCAATCCTAAGCGACACCCTGATTTTTGAATTTCTGAAATGTGTAATATACTAAGTGAAAATTCAATCCATAGCGACATTTTTATTTATGCATAAGTTTGGTTTGTTTTGTGTATTTTAGTAAATCAAGGATTACACTAAAATGGGGGAGGATTGTTGGTAATTTTAGTGTTATCAACTTATTTTATGTAATTGTGGTTTACTTTGAGACTAATGACCTTATACAAGTTTAGCTCATGACGGGTTAGGAGGTGCAGAGTGCCCACTCGTCAAAGTTAGCTTGATACCGCCGGGACAAAGACTCGAGGGTCAAGGGGCAGAGCCAACCAACAACATAGCGGTTGGTGTATAACTGAAAATAACCGAATTTCGGTTATGGATATAAACAGACTTAGTCTCATTTGCAGAATAGACAACATATAATATTCTACGGTTTTCTGATCGATTTCTCGTGCCTTAGAATTCGATTGCCAATATGTCTTATCCGATTAAGGATTTCGTGAACCCAAGACATATAGAGTCGAAATACTTTAATCTGAAAGTGATTACACGATTCAGATTGATATCCAGATTATAAACCATTCACACACCAAATAATATTCCAACATGACATGCATAAATAGGTAACTAAAGTGTTTTTCACCTTGCGACATCTTAAAACATGACATCGGAATTTTACCTAAAGAATATAGACTATGAGGTGGGAGAGGGTGAACAAACACATTAATAAGTAATGATCAAGAAACATATGAGATCCAAAAGTTTAGACATAAACTACATGTCACCTAACGAATAAGAAACAAGTGTTAATCAATTAGAATTTCGAGGAAGTAGTGCCATGTTTTGGTCCATAAGATCTTCTTAGTTGCACCCTTGTTTAACCGGTTCCTAATTATAATTCTCTAATGAAACTTAACATACTTTTACTTTCATCATGTTGACTTAATGTGGTTTTGACCGACTCGATACGTAATTATACCTACTAAACGGTAGTATGACCAAAATCAAAATTTTTAAATAGTGATTAACATCAAAGTAGACGAACTTTAGCTATCAGGGGGGTTAGCTTTCCGATTTTTTTAATAAGATATGATATCATTATACTAGCAAGATATGACTTGGTATGCAGATTCAGCCCAAGTATTAGTATGCAATGGCAGGGAGCTCCAAGCATGGTATGCAGAGCCATCAACGTGGGGCATGCTGATCTCTGCCACATCGTCTTGTGGCCGACTTTAGCCAGTAAAGATGACCTTACTTAAATCCTAACCACCATCACTGGCTAGCATCAGCGCAACATACAGCACTAAACTTTGGTGGCTACATACCTAACCGTCCTCTACTAATGCGGTTCTTACTCCCAGACCAAAATGACCCTGAATATTTAAGTTTCCATGATGACCCACAAAAGTACTTTTTATCAGCTTTACCAAGCTTACTACAATCAACCAAGTATATGGCTGTGGTGGAAACCTTGTCCACTCACTCACCCGATGAATACATCGGTGAAAGCAACAAACTGGCACTTGTCTGGTGATGCTGAGATTGTGGAAGCTTTTTATGCATTTTGAGCTGAGATTCAACGGATCGAAAAGGAGATTGAGAAAAGGAAGAGATACAAGTTTAAAGAAAGATGTGGTGCCGGTGTTTTACCATACGACATTCGTGCACCAAGTTTCGAATCGGGAGCAACATGTAGAGGTGTTCCAAATAGTGTGTCTATATAATGAGCAACAACTACTCATGCTCATTTTTTGATGACCCAAATGAGGAATGCATACAAATAATGCCTTAAAATTTTGTTCATGTTCGTTCACGTAATAAATGAAACTGAACGGTTCATGAAACGTCACCGAACGTTCTGTTCGTTTACCAAGTTCGATTCATTTACATGTAAGGTATTAAATTGATTCTGCCTTGTATATGTATCGTTGTCGTCCCATTCAGATAAACATAAGGCGTGAGTTTTAACTCATAACCGTATCATAACACAAAGAAGGGAGTCGATGAGTTAAAAAAGGCTTTGTACACACATTTGAGAAGAGTCTTTCAAAGTAAGTAAGTTTATGGCCATTAATAGTCCAAGCTAACTCACCCGAGAGCTTAAGTTTTAGATATAGCTAAATGTTTTTTGGCCAATGCCATAACATTTTGAGTTTCCATTGCTCATTGTGCAATACAACAATTTGAAGACATGGAATCATTGTTTCATGACATGTTTTTTCTTACTCAAATGAAGCAACAAAAAGATCTAGTTGTAGTTGTTCTTGCTGCAAGTGTTCGATGCACCACCAAGGTATGAGATGAAAAGAATCTATCGTACTCGGTAACCTGTATCCTCCAATCTATTTACATCTTTAATATCAAAATTCTTCATTCAAGCCCGTATCTACCATAATTAACAACATATGAACTGTTCATTTAAAATATAAGTAGCAAAAGTATCTACCATAATTTCTTAAACTATTTTCTATGTTGGTTGTCACTGAGATCTCATTGTTGAGATTAGCGACGGCCGACGGTTATCGCCGTCTTGGCTTCCGCAAAGTTATGAGAGCAGAAGTATTCTCCGCTTGCCTTTGAATATCATCAAGTGTGCCAATGCTCGTAAAATGTGCCAAAAACATAAAATCTTGCTACCCACAGATCAACCGCATCAGAATATAGTACTTATATCATGATGTGGTTAATTTGCGTGTAGCAGAATTTATGTTTTTCGCACATTTCATAAGCATTGGCACGCTTGATTATACTCAAAGGCAAACAGAGAATATACTTTTGCTCTCATAAGCTTCTATAACTTCGCAGAAAGCGAGATGGCGATTACCACAGTAATCGCAAGAGATGTTGGGACAACCAAGATCAAGGTGAAAACAAAATCATAAGAAGAAGATCTAGTTCCAATTAGGTAAGAGTGTTTGTTTGGTGGTTGAGGGAGGTAGTAAGTGTGAAATGAGGCGTGTAAGTGTGAGTTTGATGCTACTAGGGTTTGGGATTTTAGGTTTAAACGAGTTGGAAAATGACCCGCGCGTTGCGGCGGGGTTAACATGTTACTGCAACTTATGGTGCGGACACACATACGAATTTGAAAGGTAAGTGGCATAGACGTTATAGGAGTGCAGACACGTTGTTCAAAACTTTATTTAATACGAAAGTGCAACGTCTACCATATATTGACTAACATGCCAACATATTTGTTGGTTTGAAAAATATTCGACTCTGCTGGGGATCGAACCCAGAATCTCTGGTTTCGTAGACCAGCGCCTTATCCATTGGGCCACAGAGTCTGTTTGTTATTACTGTACCGTGTTAAAAGTTGTGCTAATGTCATATATCTTTCACATATTACTATTCCGTAGAAGTAGCGGCTCCACTACCATTGCCACCTAGAAAATGCAGAAAGACATAAGGACCCATCTATGTTTATTGACGTTGATAAAAGACATGAGAGACAATCCGTAGACAACTTGGTAGGAGCAAAAGTGGAAAACTTACATGAAGCGCAGGAGCCAGTACCGATTTCCCAACAGATGGTTCTGCTGCTTCACTAAATCCAAGACTACTAAAAGGAGATTGCAAATGAGACTGGTTATATGAAAAGCGTAAAGCCAAGAGCCTGATATCCATTCGAAAAACAGAATCAAGCCGAAAACAGTTTAACACTCTTACCTTATTCCTGATTATATTTGAAAAATTACCTAGTGAGATTGTCCAACGACTATAGAAGTATCTGGTCTTGTTTGCTTGCTTCTGCTTGTTAAAACCGAGACCATTCAAAATTGCAGTTGGCCGTTTTTTAGCAGTAGATGCATCCATAGCGTCACCACGGCCACTACATAAATAGCCACTGCTGCTGCTATCTCAGATGGTTGAAATTCCAGGTACATTGTGAAATTACCAAATTATCCCTTTGTTCACTAAATTATTGATTTGGACTCGCCAAGTTGTCTTGTACTTTAGGACAATTCCTACATGCTCGTACAGCAGCTGAAAGAGAATTTATATCAAAAAACAGACCCAAACACATTAGAGTAGCTTAGCAGCTTAATTGGACAACACAAACAAAATAGTTTCAATATCATTCTAAAAGCGAAACCTAAAAGAAAAAAAAGGAATAAAACAAACCTTATGAGTGATGAATTGATCACATAAACCCACGAAAAACCTCCAAAGATAAAAGCTTCAGCACAAAAAAACAATAATGCAAGTTAACTTATGAAAATAATATATTAACCCTAAAATATATCAATATAAATAGCACTCAATTAGGGTTTATAAACTTACAAATTGAATAAAGGAACAACCTCCAACATGTGATTCCAAGGTTAGTAACAGTAACCGAATCTTCAGTAGCTCGACACCTGCAAAAGTTAAGAGACAAAATGAGTAAACTCATGTTAAATCCTATCTAAATCTGCATATGTATTTTGACATCCTCAAACGTCCTAAACCTTTCTCAAATCATGGAGCAGTGGTGAAGACCAGATCAATTGATGTAGAAAACTTGTATGCCTCCCGATTCCAGAACTTTTTTGATAGTTGAAAATTTGTGTTTCTAGATACAACGTGGTTTCATTAACAGACGGTGGAAGGTAAAATTGTGGTCTAACACAATTGTGTTAAAAGAAGAGGCGGTGGAGGATTATGGACTCGATGCTATAAGAAGAAAGTTGGAAAAAAAAAGCCACACCACCGGGCCTTAATAAGCCCAACATATTTTCCTCAACCCATAGACGCACCGACCATTTGTGAATTGTTATATAGGGTAATGTATGTGGGCTTGCTAGGCCTAAATATTTTAGGTTCATGCATCATGAGAGTCCAATAGTTCCGGCTCTCATTTTACTTTTTTTTATAATACTACACGGATATCTGTACAAAATAACTATAGATTAAGTTCTTTTTCTATCTTTAATGTACTTTTTCATAGTTAATTACTTAAAGAGTTAACTACATTTTGGTCCTTATGATTTGCCGGGTTTAACGGTTTTGATCCAATAGTTTAAAATGTAACGGATCCAGTCCGTTTTTTGTTTGACCCGTAACACCTTTGATACAAACGTTAGTTTGATCGAGTTTGACTGTTAAATAGAGGGGTAATTTTGTCATTGTGTATAAATTAGATATATATACTTGCCTAATTTTTTAAGACCTCATCACTCTCCAAACTCTTTTCATGTTTATCTGAGTCAAACATATATACCCCCACTAACACAAACATAATCAAACCCGGACACCACCACTGTAAACGCCGGCGATGGGGTTTTCTAGCCGATGGGGGTTTTTTGTGGTTGTGCATCTAGCCGAAAAGCACTGAAAATCAACACCAATTGTCGCGGAGCTAGCCGGATTTAATACTGGTAGCAATGGGGGTTTCAAACCCATCTTGACTGTTGATGTTAGTAGTGTTAGTGAATCAAGATCTATGTCACCATGGTGTAGCAATCAAGAACAACAGCAACACCATCTGTAGTGGGTTTTTATTCAAAAACCATTGGAAGAAACACCGGAGCAAGTTTTTGTATTCAAGAATTGTAACATGTTTATATTTTGGAAATGGGTTGCGTCTGGATCTGTTTATCTTTGGATCTATTTAGTACTATTTATGTATGATGCCTTTGGATCTGTTTATATTTGGAAATGGGTTGCGATTGTATTTCTTGGGTTGCGTTTGGATAAGTTTATCTTTGGAAATGATAGCTTTTAGGAGATACTAACAGTACATCAGTTTTAATGAGTGATTTAGTAATAACAAGCAAAGATTACCCGCGCGTTGCTGCGGGCGTTATTTTTTCGCGCGTTATTGTGGTGCATTTTTTTTTGTTCGGGCTAATTTCTTCGGTCTCATGTTTAATAGTTTGTTTTTTTTCTCATATTAAATGACAATTTTTTTTTTCTATAAAGAGGATATTTTTAATTTTTTTGCCCCAGGCCGATCGAAAGTCGTAAACGTATTTTTTTTTCTTCTTATTTTTGACGAAAGAAGGGGAGTATAATTATTTTTTTTCCGGCCGATGAACAGTAACCACAGGTATAATTTTTTTTTTTTTTTTGCATTATTTACAATTCAATCTTTTTTGTTATATAAAATAGTCGTCAATAGTAAAAAAATATAGTGTTATTTATATAATTCAAACTTTCATAGAATTATACATCTTTGACCTCTTGTTATATTGCCGTTGCTTATAGGTTTAGAGTGTTTGTTATTTTTGCATTATTTACAATTCAAACTTTTTTGTTATATAAAATAGTCGTCAATAGCAAAAAAATATAGAGTTATTTACATAATTCAAACTTTCATAGAATTATACATCTTTGACCCATGTCGTTTATTTTAAAGTTTTTAATAAGTTTATAGGTGTGTTTTGAAAGTTTTTTTTTAAATAATATATATATATCAAAATTTCAATGTTTTTTATAAAATCGTACGTATGTCAGAAGCATTGCAATATTGACCTCATTTTGTTCGCGATTTGAAGATCTTTTCTGCGATATTTTTTTGAATGAATCGGTCGATATGTTTTTATTATATAAAAAAATCATAAATAGTTTAAAGTTGAGGGTACGTTTTGTGAAATAAAAATTTAGTTTTTGGCCAGGCTAGTTTATTTGGGCTGCTGTTTTGGGCCAAATGAAAAGTCCAATCTTTTTTGTCTTCTAGCGTAATGGCAATTAAGATATATACTAATAATAATAATTCTAACGAAGTGATGTTTTATAAAATAATAATAATAATAATAATAATAATGTAAAGGGCATTCTAGCCATTGCACATTATCATCCGAGGGTATTTTAGTCATTTTATGATTTTTTTCACGAGTCAAACTAACAGTCAACTAAAAATGGACCAAAGGTGTTACGGGTCGACCAAAAACGAACTGAATCCGTTACATTTTAAACTATCAGACCAAAACCGTTAAACCTGGTAAACCATAAGAACCAAAAATGTAGTTAACTCTTACTTAAAAATGCGACTTTTTTTTAATCATCGTGTGTTAAAGGTTCTTTCTATCTTTTTTAGGTTCTGTTTAGATTTGGATTTAGATTTGATATAGGTTTGAAAGAAAAGAAAATTAGAGAAAAAATTATTTTTTAAAATACACATATATTTTAGAATTTAATTAGTACATAATATATATATATTTTAAACAAAAATTTAAAGATCAGATAATAAATAAGGGAAAGATGCGACTGAGAATTTTTTGAATAAAAAAATATAACTGAATACTCAAAACCCAGCATGCTAGGTGGGGCTGAGAATTTAGGTTAAAACCCTGACGTCACGTCACTTTGAAGGATACCAAACAACAGATTTCATATATCTTTGATTCTAAACCCGCTAAAAACCACTTATCAAACGGGCTTGGGTTTCGTCCAATTAGTACTTTGCCCAATGGTTTTTGTCTTGGCCTAAATGTGCCTGATGTTTGGTTTAGCCGTTCGGCTAGAGGTGCAAACCGGAACCGGTTTTTTAAAAAACCGGTTTTTATTTAACCGAACCGGTTAGACCGGTTTTCGGGTTTAATAAGCGACCGGTTTTTTACCGGTTCTAAACCCGGTTTTATCCGGTTTTTTAAAATAACCGGTTTTAACCGGTTTTTTTTATATATATATCCGTTATAAAAAAACCGGTTTTAACCGGTTAAAAAAACCGGTCAACAAAGTCGGTCAACTAGCCGTTATAAAAAAACCGGTTTTAACCGGTTAAAACCGGTTTTTTTTTTAAAAAATATCCAAACGGTCATATAGCCGTTTATATACGTTTTTTTGTTTTTTTGTATTTTTTGATGATTTTAAGCCATGGATTGGTAGTATAAATACATGTAATGAGTTGGGGTTGAAAACACATCAAAAACACTCACTAATCTCTCTTTAATCTCTCTAATCGTGATATATATACTCTAAGTTATGGTTGTATTTTTTTAGTATGTTTCCGATGCAAATAAAAAGTTATGATTGTATTTGTTTAGTATGTTTCCGGTGTATTGTTTAGTTAAATGTTTGATAATTAACAAGTTTATTAAATAAATGTTCGAAGTTTTAAATTCCGAAAAAAACCGAACCGGTATAAAAACCGATTCCGAACATTTATAACCGAAAAATACCGAACCGGTAAAAAACCGATAAAAAACCGATTCCGAAAATTTATAACCGAAAAAAACCGATTCCGAACATTTATAACCGAAAAAAACCGATTTCGGAAAAACTGAAAAAACCGAAACCGGTTATTAGAAAAACCGGTTTTAACCGATTTTTTTGCACCTCTAAAGCATTACGAAATACGACAAATTTTGAGTGGCCCGAACAGCCAATTATAAGAACCCAATTATTGTATCATATTTATGTGACTCGTACGGGCTTTGAGTCCAGCCCATTAAAAGTGATCTAATTAAAATGGCTATTTAAAATAGCATATAAGAATTTAACAAACTTAAGATCACGTGATACATTTACTTGCAAAGTTAAAGTAGCATATATTGACTGTTAAACGAATTTATTTTGGGAACTTATATGATTTTAAGTGATGTGTTTACATAAGATGAATTAGGGGTTCTTGAGGGTTCATGGAAACTCAATTAATGTTTCTCGTCTATTGTAATTTTTTGTTAAAAATCTCGATTTCGACGAAAAGAACCCGGTCCCAAATTTTGTGTCACAAAATGCATGTATTTTTTAATTAGTCAACTACTACAACAACAACAACGATACCCAATCCCGCCTAAGCAGGGTATGGAGGAGGTAAAATGTAGACAGATCATACCCCTAGGGAAAACCCGCGGGTAAAGAGACTGCTTCCGCTTCCGGGTAGACATTTGGCTAAGAGAAGGGGAAAGAAGAGCGATAGAAACGACAATTTTCTTTATATATAAAAATTATTCTCGAAAGCATGAAAAAGAAACGAAACAAGGCATGAGAAGAAAATAAAGAAAGATACATAAGACATGCAAAAGGAAAACACATGGCAAGCAAGACAACGCAAAAAACAAACAACACATAGTACCAAAAGGAACCAACATGCATAAGACAAAAGGAGTAGGCAAACAGAAACGAGTAGTCAAACATACAACAAGGAAACATACATTCAGGCAAAGGTGGCACATTGAACACAAAGAGCACAGTAACTAATATAAATGCAACAAGATAAATGCAGATCCTAAGGACAAGCTAAGCTAATCGACTCAAGCACAAGCAAGGGGGCAAGACATTAAAGAGCGAACAACAAAAGAGGCAACTAATAGACAAAAACACACGAAAAAACATGGATGCATAGCCGCAATATATTATATACGTAAAAGCTGATATGTCAAATTAAGATACGTCTTTTTTTCAAGTTTGAAAGTTTGTGTTTGAAAGGTTATAACTATCACGATGACCGAATATAAAATCAAAAGCTGATTTTAGGAACCCTTAACAATGCTCGACTCGAATGTATCATAAAAAACACAAACACCAACCAGAAGGCTTCAAAAATAGCTAACAATGTATCTTAATTTTTTGTTGTTGGTAAACCTGGGTTTCTGAATCGACATTACGAGCTGACTAATTCTAATAAATTTCCAAACTAAAAACAATAGGCAATACACGTGGTCATTTGTTTTTACAACCCGTTGATGTGTCTATTTTGGTTAATAGCCGTTTTGGGTGGGAAGAGGAATAAAGCTTAGTTTTGCAGAAGCAAACACGGCTCTGATGTTTGGAATATAAATCCCGATTGTGAAACAGGGAACCTGGCTTTATATTAGTAATAGAGCCCAGTCTCTTAGATGAAAACATGGCTCAATCCTTTAGCAACATAAAGCCCGGTTCTCTGGAAGGAAACATGGCTCCATACTCTCTTTCAAAGCTTTAGAGCCCGGTTTCCCTTAAAACATGGCTCTATTACGGGGGCTATATTCCTAAATCTCTAGTAGTGACCTTTGAAAGTAGAGGTGGATAATTCTATCCATTTACTTATACAGGGTAATATAGCTACAAAAAGACGGGTCGCATAGATAATACTCAAAAGTCGACCTTAATGTATTTTAACAGCAATAAGACCTTGGCAACTAATGCACCGATTCCGGGGCATTCAAAAAGATAATTGTTTTAAGATTAGTCGGCTCAAAATGTTGAGTCGAAACCAAATTATAAAAAAAAACATATGTTATAAAAAAATATGTTACAAAAAAAACAGCAATTATGTTTGTATTTATGTTTGTAATGGAATCATTTTCATCCTTTAGATCAATTCCCACGGAATGGCCTCGATAACAACACAACAAAAACAAATACCCTGATCCCTTTTCATCTCTCCTTCTCTTCATTGTACTTCACACTCCCACACACTAACTAAAAATACCCAGATCCATTTTCTTCATCTCAGATAGCCACATCCACAGACCACGAACTTCTTACTAACGATGTTGATAACCTGTCATCATCCACCTCGGCATATCAACGGAGGAGTTTTCAGTGGGTTAGATCAGGGGCGACTCAACCTTCTCGGAGGCATAAAGCGAAGCCTTAAAACGAGGCCTTTTTATTAAAGTTATTTGCCAAAAATCGTTTATTATAAAATATACTTTTCTAATTTCTTATGGGATATTTTTAATTAGTTTCTCAAAATTAATATAGTACAAAATTTCATTTTCAATTGATAAATGAGCCAATAAATCTAATTTTTTGGTGACACTTTAAGACGTTGATAACTTTTAATTAACTTTAGGTGTAGACCATTATATCTAATTCGTTTGAAAATAATTTAACTGTTACGGAATTGGTTGACCAGTATTCTCTTTTCCTTTTTTTTTAATACGCCAATAGTATTTCGGAAGAGTTTTATATTTATAACTTGATTAGGTATATCAATCGGTATAACATTTTTTACATTTATAATTTCTCTCAAAACTCTTAGTTTTATATAACTACCTTTTTAGCTTGTTATTATCTAGAGATTTTAATTTTTCAATGCTAAATAGTAAATTAAAAATTCATTCCTACAATTTAAATTGGTTAAATTTACTTTTCACTGATGAAACAGCTTGATCTGCAATGTATAAGAAATAATCGGTTCTAAAAGCCTCTTCGCTGGTTTTTGTAGTTTCATTGTCAACATCGTCATTATCATCATATTTTTTTATTTCTACAAATAGCTCATTTTTCTTTCGAATTTCGTTCCACGTTCATTTTTCTTTAGCAATTTCTATAGCGGAAACTAAAGTCTTACAAGAAACTTTTGATTGAAGAATAATAGACACACGATCACTAAGCTTTGCTTATTTTTCAACATGATTCATTCAAAAGTGATCGATCCAGAAGTGTTAGATGAATGGCAAAGTGATATTATTCTTACTCTCTGCCAATTCGAGATGTATTTTTCACCTTCCTTTTTCGATGTTATGGTCCATTTGGTATCTCATATTGTTGGAGAAATAAAGGCTTGCGGTCCAACATTTCTAAGGAACATGTATCCATTTGAGAGATACTATGGTGTCATTCAAGAAATCTAGAAACTGGATTATCTTTCATATAAAATAAAACGTGATTTTGTAATAATTTTAAAGTATACATACTGATACTTGTTTTGTTTTGCAGGAACGTTTCTTATCTAATTGATTTAAACATGTTTTCTAATAAAGTTCAATAAATTTCAATTTTAAGTTTTTTAAGTTTAAAAACCTATTTATTTTTAATAACTTTTAGTTTCACTTTTTTATTACTATTAAAATTCAAATAAAGCCTTAGGCTGATAAAATAAAAACATAAAAAAAAACGGGTCGCTTTATATTCCTCCCCAAATTCCTTTTAGAGAAACAAAAAAAACCCTAAACCATCCCCCCAATACATTTCCAAACCCTACCTCTCTCTAACCACTTCACTGCCGCTTACAACAACTTAACCACTACTACAATTCACTTCACACCCCAACCATCGCACATTAGCGCCGTCATAGGCGACGTTCGTCAATCAACAAAGCCAAGAACAACAGACTAATCGAGTTCAGAGGTATCGAATTGCTACAATTCATGTTGTTTTTCAATTAATCTTTTTACTATCTCATTAATGTTATTGTTAATTTGATTCTTGAATAAGTTCTGTATGTATGTACGTTTTTTGTTGTTCAATCTATTGTTTTAAGGAAATTTATTGATGTTGTTGTTCAATTTATTGTTTTTATTGAATTTTATTGTCGCTTTTGAATAACGGTTTGTGACCTGAATATGTTGTCATAAATGGGTTTGGTTGTGTGTTCTATATGGTGTCTTAGGTAAACCTTTTTTCCCTTACAAACAACGCGTTTTTTCCTGCTATTTGCAGTTAAAAACATGGGTTTAAGACCTGAATATGCCGTCATGAATAGGTTTTTTGCGTGTGCTATATGGTGTCTTTGGTAAACCATTTTTGCCCTCACAAACAGGGTATTTATACATTAATTGCTGTTATAACATAAGGTTAGATACTTGTAATATGCTGTCATAAATAATGTTTTTTGCGTGTTGCTATATGGTTCTAAACTGGCGTCTTCCGTAAACTATTTTTGCCCTGACAAACAGGGTGTTTGAACTTGCTATTTGCTGTAAAAAATAGGGGTTTGAGACCTAATATTGATATTGATTTGTTTTTACTCAAGTTGGAATATGCGTATGTTGTTGATTGATATTGTTTTGTTAGGTCACAGTAACATCCCAATTGTAACTTATTGCTGCCACATTTGGTTAATGATAGGCTGCCGAAGGAAGAACTTATCGATGATCATAACTAAATCAGTGTCCCTGCTTCATAAAACTTTTGATGGAAAGATCCGGTTCAGTCTGGTATGCCGTTTGTTTGCTGATTTGAACCTTTTTCAAAAACGGTACGCTTAATTGGTAACTGATGCTAACACCCATTAACCCACCAAAACATAAATAAGTATCAAAGATTTTTTGGTTTTACAAAGATTTTGTGATAACATTTTAAATTAAGAAGAGTTTCAAGAACAACCAAATGCAGTCATGAATAATAGTCCAAGAATAGAAATGATCAATAAAATTTATAAAAAATATACGTGTTCGTCTTGATCTTCATATGAGAACGTTATGGTATAGTTTTTTTGTAAGAATGTATCAGGTGCAGAAACAAAAGTAGCAGCAGCTTAAATGCTGTAAACGTACTTAAGAGCTCATAAAAAATCTTTCTTTTATTTTAGTAAAGATAGTAGGGTGGGTGTTGGTGGGATAAATAAATACAGCATAGCTCCTGATTGTATCTTAACAATCGTTAATCGTATCTTGGAGATTTACCATTTATTTATATAGTTTTGGTAGATACAGTAGGGGAAATAATAATAGTAGCAGCATCTTTCTGTGTCTTTTTTTCTTTTCTGTTTTCTTTCCCTCATTCGTAGACTAGCATAGGTTTAAAAGTTAGAGTAGATAAATCAATATTTCATCTAGTTTAAAATTTAGTATCTAGTTTTTCATCTTTGGAGATGGTCTATCGTATTTCATTTCGTAGAGTAGTTAGAGTAGATAGCAGGTAGAGAGGTGGGAGATTCGGAGAACCAGTAGCCGCAATTGCGCATGACACACATCTATGAATTGGAATTTTTATGAAGATATCGTTGTCACAACAAAAGGACTAAATATTAGTTAGTATAGGTTTAATATTTGAGCTTATGATGCGGTTAAAAGCTTATAAAGAGACTGATTATGATTTACATTCTATAGTTTAAATAACAGTATATAAGTTATAAATTATGTTTGAAATTGGTTCCAAGAATATATTTTTGTAGGTTGAAGTGCTAGGAAAATCGATGAAGGACCTTGAGCAAGCAAGAGAGAAAGACAAGGAGCTTTTTGAGGAAGCTATAGAACAAGAAAGAAAGCTTAACAAGAAAAAGTTTGAGACGTTTAAGGAAGAAATGAAGAAAGAAACAAATGACCTGATTTGATAACACACCTCAATGTCATATATTTTACTATTAGTGATGGTTCAAACAGGGCAGCCGGGGCAAACAGGTCAACATGAACAAGCGGGTCAGCTGGGGCTAACGGGTCAGCTAGGGTAAACGAGTCTGTAGGGACAAATGTTTCTTCTGGGGAAAACGAGTCTGCAGGGAACAAAAATGAATTGGTCAAAGAGTGTAACCGGGTCGTGTACTGGTCAATCAAGCGTCAACATCAACTAGAGTTGGAGAGTTGAATGAGGTAGGAGAGTCAAGTGGGGGTCAGGTGATTGAGCCGAGATGTGTTAATGACAAGTCACGTGATCATACGGTAAGTATCCAAACCTCTCTTCGATTAGCCACTTTTAGTAGATCAACAGAATTATTGCTATATGTATGTCTAGTTCATCATATAATCTTTTTAACGCACGTTCAAATAGTTTTCGAGTGCTTCAGCTAATCAAAACATTTGAAGAAATGCGTAGTTATATTAGTTGTGTTGTTTGTCTCGACTGAGCTAAATTGACTAAAAATGAATGCTTAGTTTGCAACATTGAAATGAGCTATTTTATGATTGTTAAAACATTTCATGGTGGAGACTGATGTTGTGTAATAGCTCATAATCAAAGCACATATCTTCATAGATTTATATTGAATAAACATATGTGTCAAATACTCCCTCCGACCCATTTTTATTTTCCACTTTTCCCTTGTTGGGACGACCCAAATTAATTGTCCACTACTAAAAATAGATAGGGAAGTTTGATCAAGTTTACAATATTATCCTTGTTTGAAATTATAATTACAAACTTGAAAGAAGACTTTAATTAATTAGTTAAGAGTAAAACTGTCATTCTATCAAAAAGTAAGAAAGAGAAAGCAGTAATAAATGCACTTTTCTTAAACTGTGTGTTTTTTGTGGGGAGACAATAATTTTGGGACAGAGGGAGTACTAAACTACAAAACTAGACATGAAAGTCCAAGTAGCATACTTTACATATTCATTCTATATAATTTATATAAGTGATTCATTTATTACAAATATTCATTTACACAATTACTATGTCCTTGGGCCTCATGTAAGCTTACTACTATGTTGATCATGATTTTAAGTTATTGTCTTGTATTGTTTTCGTTTTTTAATCATCTATGATAGATACTTATAAAATCACATTAGTTATAATTTGTTTAAGTATTTTTTTAGGTTGAAGTGTGAGAAAAATTGGTGAAGAACTTGAAGCAAGGGAGAAAGAAAGACACAGCTTTTTAAGGAATCTATTGAACAACAAAGAAAGCTTAACGAAGAAAAATTTAAGGAATTTAAGGAAGAAATGAAGGAAGAAACAAATGACAACCAGGCCGAGGCATTGACACAATTAAAACAGCAGCATGCTAATCCCCGTTTAACAATTTGTTGATTAAGGTACACTTGGTGTTTATAGACTTTGTGTTAGAACTATTAGGTTGCAGTATGTCGAAAACAGTTTTGATGTTGCGTCGTCCGATTATACGTTGCTACCCTATGTCTTTTGGATTACGGATTTATGTCTATCGTCGATACATTTATGCATTTTGGTTACCGGATTTGTTTATTTTAGTGATTTATTAATGGTTTATTGTATCAAATATTAGTTTTTCATATTTATAGATTTTGAATTCTGGAAAATCTCCGATTATAATATGAATAGCATGAAATTTAGCCACGTGTTTCCTACGGATTAATCACAAAATTTCCACATCTTTCTATGGGAAATTTATGATAAAACAATAGGAAATTTATGAAAAATTGTTGGTAAAAAATGTGGAAAATCAGTGGGAAATAACTGTGGAAAATCAATGGGAAAACATTCATGAGAAATCAGTGGGAAATAACTGTGGGAGATCAGTGGCAAAAATTGTTGGTAAAAAGTGTGGGAAATCAGTGGGAAAATATTCGTGAGAAATCAATGGGAAATGACTGTGGGAAATCTATGGCAAAAAAAGTGGAATATATGTGAAAAATGGTTGCTAGAAAATGTGCGAAATCTGTGGGAAATCAAACCCACGGATTATCCACGGTAATATCCGTGGGAAATAGTCAACGTTCCGTGGGAAAATATTTACCCACGAGGGTTTTT
Organism: Tanacetum coccineum; assembly: GCA_026074375.1. NCBI lineage: Eukaryota > Viridiplantae > Streptophyta > Magnoliopsida > Asterales > Asteraceae > Tanacetum > Tanacetum coccineum. The sequence goes on along the minus strand of BQNB010067251.1, from coordinate 8,946 downwards.
GCATCGGAATAATTTCGTGAGAAATTCGTGGATAAAGGCCCTTACCCATGGGATTTCCCACGGATTTACCGTGGGAAAAACCAGTTTGTGTAGTAGTGTTACCTAAATGAAAATGAAAACACAAACATCTTAGTTAACGCACCTGCAAGTTAATAACTAAATGAAAAAAATTGGAAGAAGGAGCAACTGTACCACCTTGAAGGCATGGATGAGAAAAAATGTGGAAGAAACGATTTATTGTAAAAGAGTGTAAAAGTCTCTTAATATATATAACGAGGAACATGTGCCCGCGCTTCGCGGCGGGTTAATAATAGTGTCCATTTAGCGGAAGGACTAAAATATAAAATAAATCAGTGTATATTTAGTTGAAGGACTAAAATATAAAATAAGGTAACCCTCAAGAAAGTAAACATGTAAATTTCGATTCAAGAACTAAAAATGCAAATTCGATTCAAGGACTAAAAATGCAAAATAAGTTTAACACCGAGGAAGAAAAATGTAAATTTCAATTCAATAAGGACTAATAATGTAAAATTCGAAGGACTAAAATATAATAAAAAGTAACAACCAATGACTAATAATGTAAAATTTCAAAGACTAACATGTATTTCAAATTAACTATCAAGAACTAATATTGCATATAATTCATATTATGTAAATTACTATTTTTAAACTATTCATGAATAGTCCATTTCCATTTGAAGAACTAAAATGTAATAAAAAGTAGCAACC
>BQNB010067250.1:0-34264 GCA_026074375.1 Tanacetum coccineum | reverse complement strand
AACCAAGATTAAAAGTAATCTTATTAGCTGATGTATCTTACATAGTCATAGCATAGTAAAATGTAAATGAACACACTATCACCTAGTACATTAGTACATTTTTTCTAGAAATTGCCAGCAATGCATATGAGTAAAGGACCCAAGCTGCGGTTAACTATTAAGTTCTTTAGCATATTCAGTCAATTAGGTACTTCGGCCACGCCAGCATGCTGATCAACGTTCCTTATAGAAAGATCAATAATTTTACGAGTCATCATCTTACAGCGGAGTACATGGGATCTACTATTAACTTAGGCATCTATTTTTGGTCTTTAGGACTTCGCACTTTCTACTTCTCGTTCCCACTATTCTTATGGCTGTTTGGTGCTATACCCATGTTTATTTGATCATGGTTTTTCGGCTAATCCCTAAATTAAGTTTCACATAAACCTTATATCATTAAATAGAAAAATGAAAATAGTCAAATTGAACATTACAATCAATCGATTCAAAAAGCCAATTTAAAAAAGCACAAAGAGAAATTTAAAAATTATTAAACACAAACCTACATTTTTTGATTCGATCGATTTTTGTTGAATCTGTTATGTGATATCCATTCGTGGTTCTGTGAGTGAGATTTGAATCTGTTATCCGATGTAGAATTGATTGGTAAACTTGATGCAAGATGAAACCGATTGCCGTGATCTTTGATTGATGTATAATTCATGATTTTGTTTTTTTGATTTCTTTGTGGATGAGATGTATGATTGCAGTAATTTCTTATTTAGGATTTTAGAACCGAATTGAGATGAAACTCCTGTTATTTTTGTTTTATGAGTTGGTTGCCAATCACATTGCCCACTTGGTGCTCAGATTTAATTCTGGGTTTATGTTTAAATTTTGGTGAAAATGTTGGCGGGATAAAGTGAAATAGTTGGCGGGGTGTGTTAAATGTGGTGTAGAGATTCATATATATTATTTATAATATATGTAGAATTATTATTTAAAAATTTACTTTTATTTTAATTTTTTTATAAATTATTTTAAAAAACATATAAATAAAATTTTAATTTTAATAGGTTCACTCTGGTCCGGTTCGAGAACGATGTCTGTACCGAGATCGAATCGGACTGGATCGCTCAAAACCCAAATTTATCTTATGGTGTTTATGGGGCTGTTCAGTTTGATTAGTTGGAATATTTTAACTATGCATCGTAGGGAAGGTAATTAATTTTACTACCCAAAAGCAAACCATACTAGTCGGTAACCGGACACGCGGGTACCCAAAGTGAGCAGTTACATGAGATGTTCAACCGGATGAGTCGAGATGGTATCGATGTACATGAGATATTCAACGGATGAATCGGGATGGTATCGTTATACATGAGATGTTCAACGGATAAGTCGAGATGGTATCGTTGTACATGAAAATGAGTGCAACGTGATAGATTAAGTAGAGTGACTAGGGAGTAGTATACACACATTGTATTCACATATGAGATGATTTGGTACAAATTTAAGGATGATCTGATGGTTAAATATCTCGGGATCACTATTTTCCCTTAATTAATTATAACACTTTATATTCTGACATAGGTACATTGTTTTGGACATAATTCCTTCATAAAAAATTTAAAAACACAAACAAATACTTCAAGAAACCACGAAACCGGGAGAGAGATATCTAAAACTTTCATCTTAGAGTTAAATCTAAAATTTCAACCCATTATTGTCACAAGTCAAGTCAACTAAGAATTCAATATAGAAAATGTTGTTTATAATTGGACAAGCAAACTTTTCACGAAAAGGACACATGTGATTACAAATTCCAACGGTCAAATTCAAGATCTATGTGTTTAAATGTGTTGGTATCAATTTTAGGACGATCTGACGGTTAAATATTTCGGGATCACTATTTTCACTCAATTAATGATAACATGTTATATGCTGACATAGTTTCACCTTTTTTGGTCATAATTTCTTCATACGAACTGCACTTTTGACGATTCAAGAAGCCACGAAACCGGGAGAAACATATCTAAAACTTTCATCTTAAAGTTGAATCTAAAATTTCAACCAATTATTGTCACAAGTCAAGTCAACTAAGAATTACATATAGAAAATGTTGTTTATAATTGGACAAGCAAACTATTCTCGAAAAGGACACATGTCATTGCAAATTCCAACGGTCAAATTCAAGAGCTATGTGTTTATATGTGTTGGTACAAATTTGAGGACGATCCGATGGTTAAATATCTCAGGATCACTATTTTACCTCAATTAATGATTACACGTTATATATTGACATAGTTACACCGATTTGGTCATAATTTCTTCATACAAATTGCTAATTTTATGACTCAAGAAGCCACGAAACCGGGAGAGAGATATCTAAAACTTTCATCTTAAAGTTGAATCTAAAATTTCAACCCAATATTGTCACAAGTCAAGTCAACTAAGAATTAAGTATAGAAAATGTTGTTTATAATTAGACAACCAAACTATTCTCGAAAAGGACACATGTGATTTCAAATTACAACGGTTAAATTCAAGAGCTATGTGTTTATATGTATGGAAGGTCCGACGGTTAAATATCTCAGGATCACTATTTTACCTCAATTATTGATTACAGGTTATATATTGATATAGTTACACCGATTTGGTCATAATTTCTTCATTCAAATTGCGCTTTTGATGACTCAAGAAGCCACGAAACTATGACAAAGAGATCTATAAGTTTTGTTGTGGAGTCAAATCTAAAGTTTCAACCCATTACCGTCACAAGTCAAGTCAACTAAGAATTCAGGTTTGAAAATGTTATTTAGAATTGGACAAGAAAAATTATCTCATGAAGGACACGTGTGATCGCAAATTCCAAAGGCCCAATTCAATATCTATGCGTTTATATGCTTTAGTACAAATTTGAGGACGATCTGACAGTTAAACAACTCGGGATCACTATTTTACCTTAATTAATGATTACACGTTATATATTGACATAGTTACACCGATTTAGGCATAATAAACATCTCATGTACACCGATACCATCTCGACTCATCCAGTTGAACATCTCATATAACTTCTCACTTCGGGTACCCGAATGCCCGGTTATATTGAACCGATCCAGATTATTTATTATGAACCGGTCTAGTTTCTCATTGAACCTTATATATAAATGTGACACTCCGTAAAAAAATAAAATAATAATACCAGTAAGAACATCATCATGTAGATTCCTTACATGGCTACCCTACCCATTCCTATTCTTTCTTTTCTTTTCTAAATATTCACAAAGCTACGTCTCATCACCCGATTCAAATTGTAAAAAGATAAGAATAGTATATATTCTCAAATAGTGTTAGAAAGAAGTAATGATGGTAAATAGTATTAGGAAGTGTTACTATTGTGGTATTCCTCAATAGTGGGAGTGAATAATACATCTTCACATGTAATTTGAAAGTCTCAGGAACCAAGCTAATACTACTTGTATAAATGAGATGTCATGCACTCTCCTTTCTAGTACAATTTATTCACAAAAACATGTAGGAAGTAAGCACTGTTCGAGTTAGAGTTTTCGTTGGGTTCAAAGAGTAAAGGGATGTTGGGTTTTAAAGGATAGAAACAAGGAAGGTTCAAGTTTTATTATCACCATCACCTCTCCTCATCCTCTAGCAAACTTGGACCACGGTGAGTCACACGCATAGCTTAACGTCTATTATATTATGTCATTTACTTTATAGTCTAACATACGACACAACCAAAACATGTCTAGCATTGACAAGTTAGACGAGGGCCTCGGCCTTGCATGGCAAGTACACGACATACGTGGTACAAACCATGCATGATCCGTGTGTACGTACGCATGCAAAACCTTGGGTCGTGCCATGCATGAAATAACGACACATAGGAAAACTAGTGTACAACATATCATGCATAAAAAACAAATAATGAACCAAAAAAATTTGCAATAACCTTAAACCTGAACGTGATCGTGAAGCGTTGGCTCACTAGGGACTAATAAACACTAGGATATACGTGATTTTTTCACAAGATTTCTTACGTCGTGACCTCGGCGTGTAACATAAGCGTAGCAAAGTAACATATGACGAACTATAGCGAGTCGTTGGCTCGCTGTTGGGACGTCACATCCCCTAATAAACCCAAGCAAATCATGCTCGTTGGTTCGTATCAAGGCCTCATAATATTTGACACTGTTTTACCACATGAGGCGTACCAGGTTTGCATGCAAACAAGTCGTAGTGGGTTGCTGCCACCGTTACATTCACTCGGTTGCGAAGGACGCAACCCTGTCCTTGGTATCGACATTTAAGGGTGCGTTGGGTAGAAAGAGAAAACCACAACAGTGGCTATCAACCCCACTGTTGGGCTCGACAGAAAACAAAAAAAGGAAAAGGAGTAGGCCATGTGGATATTTTGTAATGTATGGAGCAATAATGCATGTAATATTTGTTTTAAAAACTTAGACGTAAGGGAGTATTAACACTTGCATAATTTCGAGCTCTTGGGACGTTCCTGTCAAACCCAAATGGGTTGGCAAACTCATTAACGAGCCATAATAATTTCGATAAGTAGAACAGTTAAATAACATTTTTTTTGATGACATAGAGTTAGTAACAACGAAACCGAATTTTAAACGAGTAAGTGAACCAATCACGGTTACATACTCTATTTGACACTAAAAATACTTTAAAGCTTACTCGGGTTTTTAAAACGTAAAAGTTATAAGGTTGGGAGCGTAGAAATTGAAATATAAAAGTTAAACACTATTTTAGAAAATTAAAGGATTACATGCGATACTATGGGAACTAAAGGGTTAATTGTGTAAATTACTTAATTTAGAAAATAGAGTATTAGATGTAAATAAATAATCTTTATAAATTATTTAAACGAATCGAACGAACCGTGACATATATATAAAACTGATAATTCTACAAATTAATTGGCGACTACGGTATAAATAAATAGACGTGATAAGAAAATATGTAAACTTAGTAACTTACAAATAATGCTTATATTTTCCTAAGATATAAATCGCATGAACTTGTAAATATAAGTTACGACGCATAATATTACCAATTCATGCAAATATACTCATGGATGTAAAGTCGTGTATCATCCCTAGAGCCAACGGTTTAATCAACATTTTGAAAACATAAAACGTTACCTCATAAACGACAATGCCCTTTGATGACCCACTTGCATAATTCCTTTCATACATTAAGTTTTTAGAATGTAAACTCAGATTTGTCATAATTACTTAGGTGTTTGACCAAGTCACTATTTGACGTGCATTGATTCATTAGCAATTCCAGACGATTAACTAGCAAGGTGAGTTTTCATAGCCCCTACTTTACTGTTTTAAATCAACTTTTGGGGTGAGAACATTGCTTATTTTAACAGTTGAACACAAGTACATTTATTGATTTACTATTGGGTCTAAGTCCCTATTCAACCCAACTTGCTATATTGCCCAATTTATCATGAACCGTTAATTACTCGTGAGCGCGAATGTTATGGATAGATCTATCGGGATTGACATCCCTGTTTGTCTTGGACTGACATTAGTCAAGCAAACACAGTTTCATTTGAGTCAGTTACGGATGTCGCGGGTTGAACATCTGCATGGGCTTGTCTATGATGATACATGTTAACGCCTCGGTGTCATGAGCTTAGACAATAGTAAATGCTTTTCATTGTGATATATAGGATTACTATATTTCATACTATGGTTATAAATCTTGTGGTTCATCACTATTATCAAACATCAAAACCTATGAACTCACCAACTTTATGTTGACACTTTAGCAATGTTTTTCTCAGGTGTTCTATCTTACAGAATATGTAGGGAGTCTGCATTAGTATATTGGCATGTAGAGGTATGTCTCGCGTAACAAGTCCTCTTCACGCCATGAAGTCACCATCCCAAATCTAGTCTTCCGCTGCAGTGAATTTGGGGGTGTGACAGATTGGTATCAAAGCCACTTGGTTATAGAGAACTAGGTTGCATTAGTAACTCTAGACTATAACTGGCTCTTAAGGACATATCAGAATAGCATACGCATTATCTATTACTATCTACTTCCTAAGTTAAAATCTGCTTGGCACGATATCATTAAATAACTAAATTACCACTTGTCCGTCATGGAAAACATGTTTCATTAGACTACACATTATCATTCACCATCTTGGAATAACACATCTTGTGGATTACACATTTGTATCATCCTAGTGCAAGTAAAATACCATGACTCTCACCAAATAATTAACCTTATAACCAATATTGCACTACGAAGAGTCACTTACATAATATTATGGATTTTATCAGTAATTATGTCCTTACTATCTCATTTTATGAGAGTTACCTACATAAACACTTTGGGTACCTTGCTAATCACCCACTCACTACTTCACTACGCGAGGATTCCTATTAGCGACCTTTGTGAAATACATATACTACTATCTACTATGTCGGTATGCACTTAAAAGTATTTCAAAGTATACAAAAATCTACCAAAAAGCATGCATCGCTTGAATACACCAATAATTGACGAATGTCACGTCGTTGGGAAACCTGAACAACAAGTTCATAATGGGGAGAAATTAAAACACGCTCGGTAAAAGTAAGAGACAATAATCACAAGTTCATAATGATACATGTTAACGCCTCGGTGTCATGAGCTTAGACAATAGTAAATGCTTTTCATTGTGACATATAGGATTACTATATTTCATACTATGATTATAAATCTTGTGGTTCATCACTATTATAAAACATCAAAACCTATGAACTCACCAACTTTATGTTGACACTTTAGCAATGTTTTTCTCAGGTGTTCTATCTTACGGAATATGTAGGGAGTCTGCATTGGTATATTAGCATGTAGAGGTCTGTCTCGCGTAACAAGTCCTCTTCACGCCATGAAGTCACCATCCCAAATCTAGTCTTCTGCTGCAGTGAATTTGGGGGTGTGACATGATAGACCTAAGACCATAACTTAAAACATGATAGAAGACTGGAAAAGTGAGCACATAAGACCACGGGGCAAAACACTACAAACATTCACTTTCCACGCATTTGAACCACAAATGAAATCTTCTTGAGCAACTTGATCTGGATCTGACTAACTGATAGCAGTCATAAAGGCCCTAGCTTTGAAAAGATCAGCATCATTAACATCTCTAAGCAACTTAACAGTTTCATAGGCCAATATGCTACCCTATAACTTCTCAAGCTCACCAATGAGCTCTAACCTCTGTTCAACACGATCAGTATACTGTCTAGCCATTTGGCTCATTTGCCTACTAAGGGCAAAGTTTGACTCATTTTCCCTTTCAAAGAACATAAGTAACATGTTCTTAAGTTGATTGGAATTGGCATCTCAGGCAAGTTGTGCGAGGTGTGCCATTTGTGGTTGGAATTATTAGTTTATAAACTAAAAAGGGTTTATTATTTATGAGGTTGGAAGGATGTTTGTGTTATGATAAACCTACAACCAATGTAACCTATATATAGGGACATATTGCATACATCAAACTAATCCACAGTTGGGTCATCTAACTAAGTTATGTGACTTATTAAATAAGCTATTAAGTTTTCCAAGCCTAAAACAGAAAGTCCTTCATGAAATTATGTCTCATACAATTATATCTTGTCAGCCTACTTTTCACAGACTAATATTTAGGGCAATAACTAAATGATGTCTTTCTAGAAACCATTTGCAGCTCATGTCAGGTCTAGTTCAAGGCAAAAACTAAAGGAACAAAGAGAATTTAATTAAATGATGAATACTATTTGTTTTAAAATGGTGTAAATTTATAAGCCAACAACTAAAATCATGTCCATTCAAGTCTTGAAAATCATACAACCTAAACAAAATAGTGTTCACAAACTAAACTAGTTGTACACCAATGGAGCTAAACTATATAAGCTTATCAAGGAAGTAACCCCATCTAGCAACCATTTGCAGATCATTGTCATGTCAAATTTAAAGCAGTAACTACATTAATGTCCACCTAACCCACTATAAATTTAAGGCGGTAACTACAATATATGGGTTACTGTGTGATTTGAAATGGTGTAAGAAGGTAGTAACTACATTTATGTCCATCTAACCCACTTGCCTTTATATAACAATAGCAAACTAACTCAATGGAAAACACAAAAAACAGAGCAACCCATTCAATTATTTACATGAATATCATTTTGGAAAAAGATCAAACAATTTTTTAAATAATTTAACATATAACAAATAACAAGATGAATAAAACATATAAATTACCTTCGCAAACCACATAATGTGAATGTGTATTTGAATTAAGAACCCTAATTTTTTAAACCCATATCTCAATTAAGAACACTAAATTATCAATTGTATCGAAAATGCTTCAACCATAATTTTGTAACAATTTTTAAACACAAATCCAAGTTACTGGCGATTCGAAATGATGAAATCAATTTTCCTTCATTAACAAAAGTGTGTAGAGAGGTTGAGCGTGTATGTGTCTGTGTGTGTTAGTGTGTGTGGATGGGTTGTGTTTAATTTTCACGAAGCAACCTCCTCTCAAATCTGATCGTCTAATTCTTTTTTCCTTTGATTCGAATACCGTATAACAATCGTGTTTAATCGATTAATCTTGTGATTATATAGATCTAACATGGTTTTTATCTGGTTGATTGTTCAATAGGTTTAAGATTTAGATTGTTTTTTATGGTTTTTTTGTAAATCGTTGTTTTCCTTTTAATCCTAATCATTTTAGAAAAATGGAAGTTGGTTAGATCTGCTTGGGTGTTCTATTTAAGACTCCTTCTATGGCTCTCATTTGAGATAGACGGGGATCTCATCGTTCTTCTCTTGTTTTCTTTGTTTTGCTAATTAGGGTTTTTAGGGTGTCGGTGCTTTCGTGCTTTCTGTTGTGATTTGTTTCGTGTATGGATCATCAAAAGGTTATAATGAGGGTGAGGAATTACAGCGGAGTATTTCATCAGAAATGAATAAGATGACAGGTAAGGGAGACGCTGGTGTCTCCTTACCACGAACACCGGTTAGGGGTTCTCAAAACCCTAATTTGGAGTTGGACTATACTAGGGTTTTTGAAGTTCCAATAATTGTTCATATGGATGCTCTACATTCAGAGGGTAGTTCATGGTTGATTAACGGGACTAATGTTGAGAAATTATTTGGGGTAAAGTTTACTTCTCAAAGTGATATTGAGCTTTTTTCTATGAGTATTAAGGAAGGGAACTATTCAGATATTTTGTCTATGATGTATTCTGCTGACATTGATGCTGCTATGAATGTGATTGAAACTATTGGGAAGAAATTTCAGGTTGATGTGAGTAAATCTTCTCCTTTGGTATCTCCGTCTACTACTATTAACGTGCCCCATGAACTAAATAGTATTGATGTTGCTGCCACTTTTAAAGTTCCATTATCAATTGTTGGTGACTTGCATAAGTTAATTAATGATATTGAAGCTGGTAAACATGATGAGTTATTATCTGGGATGACCAATTATGATCGTATGGAAACCTTGGATGCTTTAGGTTCTATATGTAATTCAATTCTGGCTAATCGTAATAATGCTTATGTGATCCCTTGTAAGCTTTTGCATGCAGATGATTCAATTAATCTTAATGTTGATGAATCCACAATACCTAGTGACCCTATCATTCAATACGTGGACATCAATACCAAGTCAACATCCTATACTAGAGCTGCGGGTACAAGTGAAAATGAGCAACCAAAAGTTAATTCCAACTTTCGTACCTTGGTGGCTGATCTAATTTTTAAAGGTGTTAAGGTCTCTATTCCTCATAAAGTTGTCAAAAAGTTTAGTACTCGCTTTGAACACACACTATATGGCTACTTTATTAGAAAGAGAATGGCATTTTCGGTGGTTGAATACTATGCTAGGAACAACTAGGCGAAACATGCGCTGGAAAGGATTATGATGAATTCCAAAGGCTTCTTTTTCTTTAAATTTGATTCCCGGGCTGGTTTAGAGGCTGTTTTGGAGGGTGGTCCCTGGTTGATTTGGAAATCTCTGATCATTCTTTAGAAATGGTTGATGGATACAAGATTGCTCCAAGAAGAATTTACTCGTATTCTGATATGGGTTAAATTGCACGATGTTCCTATTCAAGTTTTTAAAGAGGATGGTATTAGTCCAATTGCTACGTTCATTGGTAAACCTGTTATGCTTGATTCATACACAAGCTCCATGTATAATGAAACGTGGGGTAGGAGTAGTTTCACTCAGTGCTTAATTGAGGTTAATTCAGAGGCTGATCTCGTGGATGTTGTTACTATTGGTATTCCATCTCTTTCTGGATATGGTTTTACCAAAGAAACCATCCGTGTTGAGTATGAATGAAGGCCACCCAGATGTGATATATGTAAGATTTTGGTCATGTTCATGACTATTGCCCTAAAAAGGTGATGACTCCTCCTATTGTTACTACTTTTAATGTTATTACTCCTACTATTGAGAAGACTAATGATGGTTTCCAAACGGTGGGAAAAAGAAGAAGAGAAAAGGTAAGTCCAAGTCTACTAATTCTGGTCAGTTTACTCGTCCTTTGGTTAAACATAATGTTAGATATGAGCCAAAGGCGACTACAACTACACCAAAGAAGGGAGCTACTTATGTGGGTAATACATCTTAATCTTCATCTATGTTGAAGACGACTGGTAATTCGTCTAAGAAAGATAATCTCTCCATGTCTAATTCTTTTTCTGTCTTAAATGATGAAGAAGAAGATGATAAAGAAAATGTTGAAATTGTGCATGATGAATCGGCTAACTTAAACACAAAAGCTGGTGGAGGTTCATCTTTCACGGCTGTTGCTGGTTAGCTTATTCAGTTGTGTCATGTGTTCTAATTGCATTTAGTTGTCTCTAGAGTTGTAAGAGTTTATGGCATGTCATAAGCTCTAGTTTTAGGTATTTATCAAGCTGTTTAGCTTGAGGTAAATGTGGTACTTCAGCTACATTCCTTGTGTACTTAACTTTTTCGGTTTTAATATACTTTCCCGGGGTAACCCTTTACCCAAAAAAAAATTCACGAAGCCCAAAAAAAAAGCTAAAAAATGAAACTACTATTACACCTACTAAGTCACATAAGATGGGTACAAGTTGCATAAGAAAAAATATTATTTTAGTTTTTCAAATTTTTATTAAAAAATTAATAAAGAACAAGTCGCATAAAGGGGATAGTCAAAGTCGCATAAGAAAAGTACCTTACACATTGTACTTTTTTCTTACACAAGTGTACTTCCAAATAGTATACAAATAGTACACTTTTAAATATTTTAATAAAGTTGCATAAGTCGCATGAGTCGCATAAAAAATTGAGGGCAATTGAGTAAGCCATTTCTAATTGGGGTATTCTTTTAATCACCCAAAGAAAATTGGGGCACAAATAAAATTACCCCTAAACTGTATATTCAATGCATGCAAGTTCTATTTGGAAGGTTAGTTAGTCTTAAAAGTCATAACATGCATAATATCATATGTACGTTATATGGAACTTTTTAAAAGTAGAGACATCAAACTGACCCGTACCTAAACCAACTCTCAATTTATTTTTTAACATTCGCTACTTCTGCGAGTGTATAAAATTTTGGGATATTTTTTATAGGTATTCAATTGCTATGGAAGACAGGCAGGTTCTTGAGTTAAGAGTTAGCGCCCACGATTGGTGTGATCTCATTACTTTAGTTGTATAGTATCATGAGTGTCGTGCTGACTTATTTGTTTGATGTATCAATGATCATCTGATGTTATAATCTGCAGCGAATTTCAAACTAGTGGTCTTGACATTGGACATGACTTGAAATGAACCCATAAAACATAAAATTATAAAATCAAATACTAGGGCAGTATTTAACCGTTGGTACTGCTATGACTAAAACCTAAACATAATAAATACGATATGTAAGTTCCTACGAATTTCTAACATCAAAACGGATTGTGATCCTTATGTTTAAAAGGCCATGTTGATCAATTAGAAGCAAGCAAGATAATCGAAATAGGGGTCCCCTTTTTACTAAATCAATGGCCCACTTTTTTAGTTGGTCTCATTACCAGCATGGCATCTCAGGTTCAAAGATCACATTCCTATAAAAAAAAGATTGTCTTTTCATCGTAACATAACAGATATCAAAGATATCGAGCTGAGAAGTTCCAACTCACTCTTAAATCCAAAGAGCATCTATCTCTCCCAGTAATAGTATCGCTGATGCAACCATATTCGAGTAGTGGCTTGAACTTGCAACAGCCATCAATAATCACTTTGTCTGATTTTGTATCCTCCATGTATGCTTTGACTATGAGGGATCCCTTCGTGGGTACCGCAAGTACGGACTTAATCAGTGGAAAAATACCATCCGTTAAAACATAAGGTAGCTCAGGTCAGAAGAGAAATGCCATGTAGCTATCTTTACATATAGTATCAGTTTCAGATTATGATTCATAGAGAAAGTCATCCCTATAGTGAGAAGCTATGTATCCACGGACTTCACAAGCAAAACCATCCATTTTCGTTGTAAACTTAATCTCAAGTGCAGTATCTATGACATCCCTTAATAACATGTAATACAAACGAGTATGTCCATTATCACCTCCAACAGAAAGACAACCGCACAGAGCATCTGATTTCTTATCCTAGAACTCTAAGAGGTCTATCTCTTCCTTGTGATCACCAACCTAATAACCCTTATTCTTCTAATCAGTAACGATGTAAAGCTCCAAACAAATCTTAATGAACTGAGAGAATGACACTGGATGACCAGAACTGGGATTGCCTGTGTACCAGGTGTGCTACGGAATGAGGACAACTCAAACCGGAAATTTCCGGTTGGACAAATATATTAAAACAATAACCGCAAATTAATAAACATAAACTTACAACTACAAATATGCAAATAGAGATGTAGAGAGAGGTACGATTGTTTTTCAACAGTTGTGTAGCACCAACTCATGCAAACTCACTCTGAATATAAATTAATAAAATTGATATATACATGATTTTGATTTTATTTACATGTGATATCACAATTACAGACTTCATGCAAACAACCCTATGTTCCACTTAAGTTTAATGCAAAGGTACAATGCTTTATGCAAACAACCCTATATTAGACTTAACTTGCATGAAATGGAATAAACTTAGTTTAATTAGAATATCAACTATTTTCAATATGATAAATGGTAGATACCTAGCATTTAGATCCATCGATCGTTCAACACTGGACAATAGAAATGCACGGCCGGAAAACAGTCATTGGTGACTCAAACAACAAGGATGGCTACACAAGAAAGAGGTTAAAAACATGTTATAAAATGTAGAATTGTGACCAACACATTTAAACTACCGTTAAAACCTTTACTTATTTAAGTTTGACTTGGTTTTGAAAAATTTTTATACTTCTTCATAATGAATTAAACATGAATCGCTTCAATGGCATGGTAAAGAGTTCTATTAAAATATTAATACACCTAAACCGATTTAAATTAGTTAACTTAATCCAAAAACCCTAAATAAATATCGAATACTCCCTTAAAAAATAAGAGTAAATTGATCCATGGTTCATAAACAAAAGGTAGTCCTACATAACAGAATCCAGGGGGAAACGCAACCCGAGAAACCAAATTAAAAAAATAAATTTCATATATAATGCATACCAGAGTGATCTCTAAACGATCACATAATTTTTCCAATACGATTCCCGGACTGATCCCCAAAAGATCAAAGCATTTATCCATTACCACGTCAGTTGCCGCATACAACAATAATGTGCTTGTCTCCGCAACAGACTCGTCCTACCAAAACTTACAATGTTACGCTAAATCCCAACATAAATAGTCGCATGTCTTTCTAAAATTTAAAATTAGTTGTTAGAATATTAACTTTTAAGATTGCCGAAAATTAAATTCAATAAAACATTGGTAAGTAATATTATGCTTCCTCTCCGGAAGACCCACTAACTTAGCAATACTTTCAAAATTACATTATCGTCATGTTTACCTTTTTAAACTTCAAACAATTTGTTATAAAAGTTAACTTCAGTTTAATTAAGAGAATCAGAAATTAAATTAAATTTTATATGAGAAAAAACATTATTATTTAGTGAGAGAAAGGAAAGATGTGTGTATTCTAGAGAGAGAAACACACACAAACCTATACAAGTAAAATGAATCCTCACCCCTCCATGGAAGTATGGAGGGGATATATATTGCCCGGGACACGATCTACTTACTACACTTGACATTTCTAGTCCCTGCGTGTCCGGCTAATGTAACCTAATGTAATTCCGTATTAGCCGACATATTTTAAGGCTAACAATCTTCCCCCAATATGTGGGCATATGGAATTACTTACAATGTTCCTAACAAGTACAAATACAACATAATATAATGACATCCAAGGCTCTTCCAATGCTGAAGATGACGTCTTTGTCTTCTAGTCTTGATACTTGTACTCCAGCTTGGATCTTCTAAGGCTTGACTTGTTCTGGAACCATTGTAGTATGCATGAGTTGGATTAACTTCCCCCCAATTCATGCATCATGTCTTTAAAAGCTTTCTTTATAGACTCTATTTTGGCGAAGTTTCTGAATCAGCTTCCCCCCAAACCAACATCCATATCTTGAGCCGATTCTAAGACTTTGATGTAGCTTGAACGATCTTCTAACATTGACATTTAGTGCACCAGCGGCATTTTTTAAATAGTAGAGAAAACATCAACCAGCACCGTCTAAACTGCTTCTATCCCTGTATTATGACATTCGGTCTTGGTGAATATCCGTTCGGGGGAACATGCAAGAGATCAGCAACAATTCTTCTCACGCTTGCAGAATACTTCACAAACCATACTAAGTGAAGTAGTATAAACTACTTCCCCCTGGAAGTTGACCTGATTACATCAAAGTACACGTTTTCCCCCATGATGGTTTTGAACTCTCGGAAGCATCATTGACGTGGACGACCATATACACGAGAAGTTCTTGTCATAAGCAACAATCTTGAAAAGTTATGAAAGACATTGAAGAACTTTGAAAGATTTTGCTGAGACTGTGAAGTATCATTGACGTTCAGTAGCTTTAAATATCCCGTGAGAGTTGCTGATCACATCTCAACCTTATACTCTCTGGCTAACTTACCAACCTCGTATTCTGTCGGCTATTGCTGTGACCACTGGGTGAAGTAAACCCGATATACCAAACTTGAAAATGAAGTAACATTCCCCAAATTTGTTACTTAAGCTTGCACTGTTGTAGATTGAAGAACGGTTAGAAGAAATCCTCTAAGTACCCTATACACTCAACTAAGAGCCAAAATAAGTACAACACCTCTTGAGACTATCCACATCGGGCATCTGCGTGTGACACTGAGCACTACAACGTAACTCCTTACATCGGGTATAACTAGATAATCCAAGTCTCAATCATAACTGTATACGTTCAAGCAAGTCATCAATCGATAGATTGGGTTTAAGGAAAGGGGTAGAAAATAGAAGGAAGTCTCGATGATGAAATAAGTAGACGCCTCCGTGAAACCCACTTCAAACTCAAATAAGGGATACCAAATAAACTTCGTGATCACTTAACATTTGAATCCAAATCTTTAGCCGTTTTGACATTGTAGTGAATCTTATTCGGATCGTTTGTAGTGTTATGTATCGTGTTTGTTGTGTTGTTGTTCAAGAATGTCGTTAAACTAGAACAAATGTTGTATTTGAATGTCGTTAACGTATAAGCATCGTTTAGTCTAACTTGTCATGATAGTATTTTAGTACCAACTTAATCCAATAAACAAGCCCAAAATTGCTCAGCCCATTAATAACTAGCTGAACAATCTTAAGTCCATGGTATACCCGGCCAAAAAAGAAACAACTATAGCAGGCCCATTGCATATTGAAACAAATATTTTACTAACTTATCAAATGCCCTGGCCTGCTATGATTTCCCAGCTCATTCTAAATAGAAAAAACTGGCCCATTTCATTTTGTCATAATACTCGGTCCAACACATCAGATATATGTTACACATGCCATTTTTATTAGGGATATCAATCCCTAATTTCTCACACATAATAACCCTAATCCCTCACATTGTTTCATCCATAGTCAACACATAGAAACCTCCATCCCTATCAATCTCCATTCATCTACCCAACTCTTCATTTATCCCAATCTTAAAACATAATTTCATCTAACTAGATACTCGTTTGATTTTGCAATCAACGAATATAGTCATCCTTGACTTATAATTAAACACAACCCTTTTATCCTTTTATTTACCCAATCAAACTAATTACAACATCAGGGCGCTTCAAATATCTTCAGTATGAATTGGGTAATCTAATCATTTTGGTTTCAAGATCTTGTACCAAGGTCTCAGGTAGGGTCGTATTTGCTTTTGTGAGTCTTAAATCGAAACAAAGATTGAAGGTAACATACTTGTTATCATTCATTCTTAATTTTCGGACATGAGAAAGAAGCATCAGCTTTACATGGATCTATGATGATGTGCTTTCATGTTTTAGATCTTTAAGGTCTATATATTTATTTGATGACACGAAAAAAAAATCTGAGATCATCATATTTGCTTTTGTGCTCGAGTCATGAAGTGAGATGGGATAGAGTAGATGTATAATTGTAGAGATGATTTGTGATGATGTGACTAGTAGGTAGTTGTGACGAAGCTATTGATTTAGTAAGATGGGGTTTAATGTTGTTTGAGTTTAATGAGAAGTTGTTGATGTTGTTGTTATATTGACTCTGCTTCTTTTCTGTTTTGGTTTGCGTTGACTCGACTGAGTTTTACTGGGTCAACATGGTAAATACCGAGTTGACTCGGTTTGGCTATGGGTAGCAAAATGCAACCAAGCAAATCGTAACCCTTTTCTTGCTAGTCAAAATGCAGACAGGTGCCTTAGACAAAACGCAATGATTTTTAAGATTTGGGCAGCGTAACGTTTAGTTTTTAAGCAATATTGGTCTTCAATCACTTGCAAAACGCAAGTTCCAACAAAACGCAATGATGTTTGAGCATAAGCCGCAACTAAACATTGACAAAACACAACTTTCTTCACAAAACGCAACCTACTGAAAATTTGTACTTTTGTATTTTTTTTTCTTAAAAACCAGATCTGGTTTTTTTTCCATCAAAACGTAACCAAGAAAAAGATAACCCTAGAAACAGATTTTGTTACAAAAAAGCAGATTTATACCGGTTGAATCATAAACATAAACAACAACAATAAAACAATTCCGTGGTTGATTCTTAGGAGAAGAAGAACACTTAATCCACAAAAAAGAAATTGTTAAAAACAGTAAATGAACAGTAACATGAATAGTGGATGAACAGCACGTGAACAGTACAAGAACAGTAACAACAAACAAATGATACAACACACCCCTGCAGCTCTGATACCAATTGTTAACCATAAGATTTCACTAACAAAAGACATGATCCGGAGGTCGGGGAGGATTTAACAAATGTTTAGCCATATTATTTAGTGAGAGAAAGGAAAGATGCGTGTATTCTAGAGAGAGAAACATACACACCTTATTACAAGTAAAATGAATCCTCACCCATCCATGGAAGTATGGAGGGGATATATATAGCCCGAGACACGATCTACTTACTACACTTGACATTTCTAGTCCTTGCATGTCTGGCTAATGTAAACTAATGTAATTATGTATTAGCTGACATATTTTAAGGCTAACACCAACTCACTCTTAAATCCAAAGAGCATCCATCTCTCCTAGCAATAGTACCGCTGATGCAACCATATTCGAGTAGTGGCTTAAACTTGCAACAGCCATCCATAATCACTTTGTCTGATTTTGCATCCTCCATGTATGCTTTGACTATGAGGGATCCCTTTGTGGGTACCGCAAGAACGGACTTAATCAGCAGAATAATGCCATCCGTTAAAACATAAGGTGGCTCAGGTCGGAAGAGTAACGCCATGTAGCTATCTTTACATATTGTATCAGTTTCAGATTGTGATTCATAGAGAAAGACATCCCTATAGTGAGCAACTATGTATCCATGGACTTCACAAGCAAAACCATCCGTTTTTGTTGTAAACTTAATCTCAAGTGTAGTATCTATGGCATCCCTTAATAGCATGTAATACAAACAAGTATGTCTATTATCACCTCCAATAGAAAGACAACTGCACAGACCATCTAATTTCTTGTCCCAAAACTCTGAGAGGTCTATCTCTTCCTTGTGATCACCAACCTGATAACCGTCATTCTTCTTATCAGTAACGATGTAGAGCTCCAGACAAATATCAATGAACTGAGAGAATGATACTGGATGACCGGAATTGGGATTGCCTGTGTATACAAGCCCCTGGTCATTAATCCTTATAGGATTAGGCCAATCCTCGTTGAATAAAGAAACATGAGCATAGTCTGGCTCAGAAAAGTGAGACCCCCACAACCCGAACTTATCTATTGTGAAAATCTGTCCAAAGATCAAACCCTTGTTATCATACCATATTCGTGTACCAGGTGTGCTACGGAATGAGAACAATTTAAACCGGAAATTTCCGGTTGGACAAATATATCAAAACAGCAACCGCAAATTAATAAACAAAAGCTTACAACTAGAAATATGCAAATAGAGATGTAGAGAGAGGTACGATTGTTTTTCAATAGTTGTATATCACCAACTCATGCAAACTTACTCTGAATATAAATTAATAAAATTGATATATACATGATTTTGATTTTATTTACATGCGATATCACAATTACAGACTTCATGCAAACAACCCTATATTCCACTTAAGTTTAATGGAAAGGTACAATTCTTTATGTAAACAACCCTATATCCGACTTAACTTGCATGAAATGGAATAAATTATTTTCAATATGATAAACGGTAGATACCTAGCATTTAGATCCATTGGTTGTTCAACATTGGACAATAGCAATTCACGGCCAGAAAACAGTCATTGGTGACTCAAACAACGAGGATGGCTACACAAGAAAGAGGTTAAAATCTGGTTATAAAATGTAGAATTGTGACCAACTTATTTAAACTACCATAAAACCTTTACTTACTTAGGTTTGACTTGGTTTTGAAAAATCCTTTTATACTTCTACATAGTGAATTAAACATGAATCGCTTCAATGGTATGGTAAAGAGTTCTATTAAAATCTTAATACACCTAAACCAATTTAAATTAGTGAACTTAATCCAAAAACCCTAAATAAATCTCGAATACTCCCTTAAAAAAATAAGAGTAAATTGATCCATGGTTTATAAACAAAAGGTTGTCCCACATAACAGAATCCAAGGGGAAATGCAACCCGAGAAACCAAATTAAAAAAAATTCCATAGATAATGCATATTAGAGTGATCTATGAACGATCACATAATTTTTCCAATACGACTCCCGGACTGATCCCCAAAAGATCAAAGCACTTATCCATTACCACGTTAGTTGCCGCATACAACAATAATGTGCTTGTCTCCGCAACAGACCCTTCCTACCAAAACTTACAAAGTTACGGTAAATCCCAACATAAATAATCGCATGTATATCAAAAATTTAAAATTAGTTGTTAGAATATTAACTTTTAAGATTGCCGGAAATTAAATTCAATAAAACATTGGTAAGTAATATTCTGCTTTCTCTCTGGAAGACCCACTAACTTAGCAATACTTTCAAAATTATATTATCGTCACATTTACCTTTTTAAACTTCAAATAATTTTTTATAAAAGTTAACTTCGATTTAATTAAGAGAATCAGAAATTAAATTCAATTTTGTATGAGAAAAAACATATGTAAGTAAATATACCTCATACATAGAGAAATGGTAACTGTTAAATTTCTTAGCTAAATCGTAGAGATATTCACACAGGATGTGTGGCAAGACAGATAAACGAGACTCTTCGAGAACCTGGAAAAAAAAGTTAAGAGTATTAATACGATAATATAACTTGCATAATCATATTAACAAGATTAGGAAAGTTAATACAAATCAACCTTTTCACTTCATATACTCTTGTGAAATGTCGTCATTTAGGGGGTAAACTATTATTTTATATTCACCTCAAATGTTTGTGCCAAGTTAGAAACTGAACTAGGTTTTTTAATTGGTATAGTCTAACTATCTATTTCATTATTCTCAAACTTTCCTTATAAGCATGGGATGAGATCATTTAAATCAACCATACATTTGATCACAACATATTGGAAGAAACTATAATGTTTTAGAGTAACATACGGAAATACAACCAGGTGATCACTTCTAAGTCCTAACTTCAACAAGGGTTATGTATGTTCAAGGTAGTAAAAGTTAATCACTATATTGTCTTACCTCGGTAAACTCGAGTAAATGGAATCCCAACATACGTTCTTCACCTTTCTCCCATCCTGCATCTTTCTCCAATATTAACTCTGAAGCCTGTTGCAAACATACATATATATCAGTTAACTTGATATTCAAGAACAAGAAAGCAATAAAATTGGGTCCGAGATTAATAACTTGTAACAACATTGAAACATGAAGAAATTCTTACTTTCTTTAACTCGATGATGTCTGCGCGATAATCATTGGTAATTCTACGAATTCGAGCTCATGTTTCAAGTAGATATACGAAAGTATTTTCCTATTTATCAATGATTTTGAGCAGATAATGAGAATACAATATACAATAGCATAACATAAATGGTAATGGAAGAACTACATAACAATACCTTTTCATCAAACATCTTGATGTCAAACATGCAAACAGCCAATCTATGGTTTACCAGGGATGTATATTTGTTAAGAACACAAAACGTAAAACATTGAATATGGATAAGTACGTAACTTGACTAAAAGAAGGATATATCGTGTTATGAGACAATGGAAATATAACGGGTTAGATTCAATATATAAAGCTTCGGAATTAAAATTTTGATTATGGCAAGTTCGTAGGAAATTAACCTTAACCACTACCTTTACCACTCTACTCGTATTATTAATACTGATAGCATGAGTACAAAAGAGAAAAAGTATGATAAAAGCATGAGAAACCTTACATATAGACACAGTCTAAAACTTCTTCAGCAAGATACCCAAGCAATTTACAGCCCCGCCTAATTAAAAAAATGTGAAATTTAGTGATGTTCAAAGCTAGATTGCTTTATGAAAGAAAGTCGAGTATTATTGTAATAAAATAAATTTAATAATCACATTATTTATTCACGAAAATAAATAAAGAATAAATAAACAATATCTGGTATACCTTTTAGCACCGCTTCATATCTTCTTTTAGCTATTTCTAACAAAAATTCGTTCACTTCCGTATTGCAACTTTGGTATCCTACATAACTTGCTCTAGGGGTTTTTTGCCTATCGTTTAGGATCCACCCTTCGAGTTTGGCAGCCTGGAAAAAAAGAAAGAAATAAATAGTATCTAATTTCTTATCTTTATTTTGAACATATTATTAGTTAAGTTATGCTACTGTGTAAAAGTTACGTACCACTAAACACATTTCAGTATACACCTGTTGCCGTATAGGTGTCACGTATACCATCCAATCTGCTTCCTGCTCGCAGATTCGATACCTACATATGACAGAAGATTTGAAAGCCACTTTACATATAAAGTTGGTGAAACATAACACTGTTTACAATAAATTTACAGGAAAAACAAATCTATTGCTAGCCAATTGATATATACAGTATATGTTTTGATAAACTTAGCAAGTAAAGTACCCCAAAGCAAAGATATCATTATAAGCATTTTCGAAGTTTGTCTTCGGAAGAATAAAAGGTACTTTTTCTTTTATCACCACATAACCTCCCCTTTTTCACACGGAAACCATCTATTCAATATACCATTTAACTGAAATAAAATGGAATTATTATTAAAATCATAAACTGCAAAATATATGCCTATATTATATCAAACAGACAGAAAATGTAATTTAATATTTCATATAATATACAAATGTAAATAGAGAACGATTTAATGTAACAAGGATGAATGTGTACTTGAAAAGATTTGGGCAGATCCATGCGATGAGCGAGGGTCACATCAACTTTTGAATACTCAAGAATACTCATTAGCATATATATAATAGGGAGTAATTAAAACCAATCCACATGCATTTCCACGTCCGATGAGGGTCAGTCTACTATTACCCTTTTAACAGCAAGTTTTGGTGCCCAAGTGTAAATGGGACACCTATTTGAGCAATTACTTCTCCAAAAGAAAAGTAATAAACACAAGTGTACTTTACCTCATTAGCAACATCATCAATATCCAAATCTGAACAGCCTGATCCACTACTACAATTACAAGACTCAAACAATTTGAGGACTTCTTTATTAAGCTCATCGCAAAACTCGGTGCTAAGATTGGGAAAATCTTCACTAAACTCCAATTTATCAACGACTCCACCATTTGTTTTGTGAACAAGAACCTATCAAGTGTATGTTTCAAACAACGTCAATCATACGAGTTGAAAATCTTATTTAAAACGATGGTAAATATGTCTATACCTGTATAATTGCCTCAAGTTTGAATATACGAGAATTAAAGTCTATAATAACACGATCCTTAAGCATGCTTATCTTGCTCCTAGGCACTGTTGGTGTTGATGTAGTCATAAAGGCCCTAGCTTTAAAAAGATCAACGTCATTAACATCTCTAAGCAACTTAACAGTTTCATAGGCCAATATGCTACCCTACAACTTCTTGAGCTCACCAATGAGCTCTAACCTCTGTGCAACACGATGAGTATACTGCCTAGCCATTTGGCTCATTTGCCTACTAAGGACAAAGTCTGAGTAATTTTCCTTTTCAAAGAACACAAGTAACATGTTCTTAAGTTGATTGGAATTGGCATCTCGGGCAAGTTGTGCGAGGTGTGCCATTTGTGGTTGAAATTATACTTTATAAACTAAAAAGGGTTTATTATTTATGAGGTCGGAAGGATGTTTGTGTTATGATAAACCTACAACTAATGCAACCTATATATAGGGAAATATTGCATACATCAAACTAATCCACAGTTGGGTCATCTAACTAAGTTATGTGACTTATTAAATAAGCTATTAAGTTTTCCAAGCCTAAAACAGAAAGTCCTTCATGAAATTATGTCTCATACAATTATATCTTGTCAGCCTACTTTTCACAGACTAATATTTAGGGCAATAACTAAATGAATGTCCTTCTAGAAACCATTTGCAGCTCATGTCAAGTCTAGTTCAAGGCAAAAACTAAAGGAACAAAGAGAATTTAATTAAATGATGAATACTGTGTGTTTTAAAATGGTGTAAATTTATAAGCCAACAACTAAAATCATGTCCATTCAAGTCTTGAAAATCATACAACCTAAAAAAAACAGTGTTCACAAACTAAACTAGTTGTACACTAATAGAACTAAACTATATAAGCTTATCAAGGAAGTAACCAATCTAGCAACCATTTGCAGCTCATTGTCATGTCAAATTTAAGGCAGTAACTACATTAATGTCCATCTAACCCACTAGAAATTTAAGGCAGTAACTACAATATATGGGTTACTGTGTGATTTGAAATGGTGTAAGAAGGTAGTAACTACATTTACGTCCATCTAACCCACTTGCCTTTATATAACAATAGCAAACTAACCCAATGGAAAAAAACAGAGCAACGCATTCAATTATTTACATGAATATCATTTTAGAAAAAGATCAAACAATTTTTTAAATAATTTAACATATAACGAATAACAAGATGAATAAAACATATAAATTACCTTCGCAAACCACATAATGCGAATGTGTATCTGAATTAAGAACCCTAATTTTTTAAACCCATATCTCAATTAAGAACACTAAATTATCAATTGTATCGAAAATGCTTCAACCCTAATTTTGTAACAATTTTTACACACAGATCCAAGTTACTGGTGATTCAAAATGATGAAATCAATTTTCCTTCATTAACAGAAGTGTTTAGAGAGGTCGAGCGTGTATGTGTCTGTGTGTGTGGGTGGGTTGTGTTTAATTTTCACGAGGCCCAAGAAAAAAAGTTAAAAAATGAAATTACTATTACACCTACTAAGTCGCATAAGATGGGTACAAGTTGCATAAGAAAAAATATTATTTTAGTTTTTCAAATTTTTATTAAAAAATTAATAAAGTACAAGTCGCATAAATGGGATAGTCAAAGTCGCATAACAAAAGTACCTTACACATTGTACTTTTTCCTTACACAATTGTACTTCCAAATAGTATAAAAAAGTACACTTTTAAATATTTTAATAAAGTTGCATAAATCGCATGAGTGACATATGATCACATAAAAATTTGAAGGCAATTGGGGCATTCTTTGAATCACCCTAAGAAAATTGGATCACAAATGGAATTTACCCCTGTATTTTAAGCGAGATATATACTAGCTATCAAAGTTAAATTAAACTTAACCCATATAATTTGACATAAGGGGTGAGTAAGTACTGACGGAGAATTGCATCAAGAATGAATAAGATGACAGGTAAGGGAGACGCGGTGTCTCCTACCACGAATGCGGTTAGGGGTTCTCAAAACCCTCTAATTTGGAGTTAGGACTATACTAGGGTTTTGAAGTTCAATAATTGTTATATGGACGCTATGCATTTGGAGGGTAGTATGGTTGATTAACGGGACTAATGTTGAAGACATTATTTGGGGTTAATAGTTTACTTCTCAACGTGATATTGAGGTTTTTTTAGAGTTTAAGGAAGGAGAGTATGCAGATATTGTCTACGATGACTTATGGCTGACATTGATGTACTGTGACTGGCGATTGAAACTATTGGTAAAGAAAATTTCAGGTTGATGTGAGTTACTCTTCTCTTTGGTTTCTCCGTCTATCTATTAACGTAACCGTGAACATGAAATAGTTTTAGGTTAAAATTGATGTTGTTGCCACTTTTTGAAGTTTCTAACTTGTTGGTGACTTGCATAAGTTAAATTAATGATATTGAAGCGGGTAAAACATGATGAAGTTATTATCTGGGATGAACAAGGTGATGATCGTATGGGAAACTAGATGCTTTAGGTTCTCTATGTAATTTATTCAGGCTATATTGTAAGAATGCTATGTGATCCTTGTAAGGTTTTGCATGCAGATGATTCATTAATCTCTAATGTTGATGAATCCCATAATACCTAGTGAACATATGTTCAATATTGTGGACATCAATACCAAGTCAAATCCTATGTTGGAGCTGCCCGGGGTGTACGTGCGAATGAGCAATCGTTAGCCTTCAAATATTGAGCACGAATCAAGGAAGTACGTTCATTTAACAATATTAGGTCTCGGGTATTTTTATGTAACGTTGTATTAGGCCTCTTAGAACGGCGTAACGGGCTTTTGTTTTATGTAGCTAATCGGTCACGTGTACGGGAGTAGCATAGTAATCCGTGCCTGGCCCGTAGAATAACCATAGGAATGGAAAGCCTCATGTTTAACTATATATACACCTCTCCAGGAAGGAGAGGTGGTTGGTTCGATTGGTAATTTTTCGATTTGGCAAGTAAACTTTCTCCCATTCTATGTTTCTCTCGCTTGTTGCTCTCTTTAATTCTTCCTAAACATCTTCTTCTCTTCTCCTCTTTTCTTCTTTAAATCGTTGTAATAATTATGGAAGTGATGTGGATTATGGGTTACCGACATTGTATCAAGAGCTTCGGATGGGTATAGTGATTAGTTATAGTTGTTTGGTTGAGTTATATGCGGGCTTATTTGCAGTTGTTCTTCGGATGATTTTTATTTTTTATAGGAATTGGGACGTGTATAACATCTCAATTGGGTTAGTAGCATAACATTGATTTTGGATTAGTCCTACCGTTGTTGGCGGTTTATATCAGAAACAAAATTTCCCATGGTTTTTAGTCTTTGCATATTGATTTTATTTAAAAACCAAAACTGCTAAAAACGTGGCTTATACTTCTGTTGATCCAAGTGTATCAACTTTTTCCTTACGTTCTTGCTTATTTGGAGTGCTTTTTTCTTATTAGCTTATTCTTGTTCTCTTTAAAAGCTTCAATTTTTTTTACCTTAAAACCTTCCTAGTTTCTTGTTTATTATATTTCGTGGCTCATATAGGTTTCAAATAGCTTATCAAAGTTTTTTTAAGATTATTAAGTCTCGGCATATATTTCTTGTCTTAGTTTTTTTTTAAGTTGTTTTTTTCAATTTTAACTCGAAAAGTTTGTAGTTCATTGAAAATCCATCAAAAAGCTATTTAGTTTAAAGCTCTATCGCGTATTTGTGTAGCTCAGTAGTTTTGTTGGTCTCGTTGAGCTTATTTCGAGTATAATCTAGCTTATTTTGTACTTAAGCTCTTCGTGGCGGTTTGAATAATCATCCATCTATCTTTGTAGCGGTTTGGGACAATGTGATACACATAGGTTGTTTTCTAGCCAAATTAAGCAAACATACAAGTTCTGTACTAGTTTTTTGTCTTGTAGTCGAATTAGTGCAAGCAAACTATAGCCAAGAAAGCGACGTGTACTTCCTTTTTTTAACTTATTAACATGGCAGTTTGGTAAAAAGTCTAGCCGTTTGCTATTTTCTCCAAGCCACCGGTTTGTCAAAAGCAATTGGCAGCGGTTTACAGGTTGTAGCGGTTTGCCTATTTTCCATGGTCCATTAGAAACGATACTCTGCCCGATTTAAAAGTCCCCAGCGGTTTGGTCCTTGTCATATGGCAGCGGTTTGACACTAAAGTGACAGTGGTTTGCTTCATTATTAAACGACACTGTTTCGTCGTATTTCAAGTTGTTTCGGGTTTTTCGGTTTTGTTGTTCACGGGTCTTTTAACTACACCCATTAGCATCGCGGTTCTTCAACGATCATCGCTACGTGCTCGCTTTTTATTGAAACATTCCGCATCAAAACCGAAATCTAAAACCCTACGATACAGTTTATAAGTGAAGAAGACGACCATTCAATTCAATATTTTGCATGCATACGTAAAATATAACATAAAATGTTAATGAAAGAGTTCAAAATTTAATGAAAGGTAAAAAGAAAAGTTCTTAAAAGATTAGAAGGGTTCAACTAAAAATAAAGGTTCATTTCAAAAAGATGGTTCATTTTAATAAAGAAAGGGTTTAATTTACAAAGGATCATCCACTTTTCATTATTCAACCCTTTACCATTTAATTCTTTTCACCATTAATCCTTCATAACAAAACAATTTCGCCGTTAGTCCTTTCTTACCAAAAGTGTTGCATCGTTAGTCCTTGTTTGTATAAAACTTTAATAATCGTTAACATTGACAACAAAGAAACCTTAACGACTTCATAATTTTATTGTTCGTCCTTCGTTAACTCATCAAACAAACAACGTACTCTCACAACAACACCGATTCATTGACAACGATTTCGCCAACAACAATTCTATTTTCATGGTTTCTTCTTGATTTAGTAAAATCCCGCGAAATACTCACGTGTTTTCTCGGTTTAATCAAGACTTGTAAAATCTCGTGAACTAAATTTCCAACAACAATCCACAACAAGAATCACTTTACCTGCTTAAGATCCTACAAATTATTTTCACTTCACATCACAAAAAAATGGAAACGAAAGATACTTTATCTTCGTATTCGAATTAAGAAGAACAACAAATGCAACAAATTCAAGACAAAGCAAAAAAAGAGTTGCATAGTATCTTTTCGACAACTTCATTCACACCTCAAGCTTCTTTCAAATAACGACTTAAAAGGAACTCGAACCGAGTGTGGATTCAAACGCGCATTTGCGACACTCTTTGGTCAAGATGTTAAGACTTTCACAAGCACAATGTTCCTAAATGTGGATCAACTAGAAAAGCAACTTGACAAAGAAGAATTTCAAGAGATTGGCTCCATGGCTGCTTTTAAAGTACTCGAGACACAGTTTTAGATGTTCATCAAGTCACGAATTTATTTAGATGATGAATATGTTGTGATGACACGCAACTACTTTCTACAATACACTCAACTCGAGATTCCAGAATTCTGTAATATACTGATTCAACACATAGAATCTGTAAAGAAGTCAATTGATGAAAGAGCACTGCATAAAAGAGAGTATGACACGAGGGTGAATGAAAGACAGATGTAGAAAGTGGAGGGAAAGGTTAATACGAGTAAAGCATTGGATACTAGTTTGGCTGACATAGAAAGGAGTAGGACATAATCAAAGGAGCAGGATACAAGCAGCAGATCAGGGAATGATGCACATGCTGATGATGCAGATATCAGACCCATATATGATGAAGGGCCAATTGCTGAGGTACAAACTAGTGCTGAAATCAATGTCTTTGCTACAGGACAACAGCATACTGAGCAACCTAAATTCAATAATAAAGGAGAGGTTGACCAGAATGTTGAACAATGTCATGACAAATGTCCTTTACCTGCTAAATTAACTGATAACCAGACAACTGATCTCTCAAATCAATCTCTCGAATCTAAAAATATTTGTCTCAAAAAGACTGTTGCCTAATTTCAAAATGATTTTTCAAAACTAGAAGCACATTGCATTAATCTTGAACTTAAATATCAAAATCAAGCTTTAAAAGAAGGGCAACATGGTCAATTTTCAAAAGTAAAAAGTAATGAAGCCAAGGTTAAACATGACATAGATGTAATTGAAACAATAAACATCGAATTGGAACATAAAGTGGCTAAATTACTTAAGGAAAATGAGACTTTGAAAAATCATTACAAAGAACTGTCTGATTCTATCAAGACAATGAGAGCTAAGACTATAGAACACACAATGTCTTTGATTGCTCAAAATGCTGAGTTCAAAGCTCAACTTTAGGAAAAAGGATTTGCAATTGCAACATTAAAAAATGAGTTAAGAAAATTAACAGGAAATAATATGAATACTAAGTTTGCAAAATCATCAATCTTAGGGAAACCGGTTTTACAACCACATAGAAACCAATCAGTTGTTAGACAACCGACTGCGTTTAAGTCTGAACGACCTAGAATTTCAAAACCACAGTTTGCCTCCCAAGTTGATGTGAATAACGATTTGTCAAAACCAGTCACTACACATTATTTTCCTAAGGGAAAAGAATCTGCTTGTGCAAAACCTCATCACATGATTGCACCTGGCTCATCTAGGTATAGCTTAAATGACATGGTTTATAATCACTACCTAGAGGAAGTTAAGAAAAAGACACAAGAAAGCGGTAGGAATTCAAGACCTAGTGTGACGCCTTCTGCAAAATCACAAAGCACATCTAATGGTAGCAAACCAAAACCTAGGATCAATAACTAGAAGTCTAGGAATTGGCCTGCATCTATGACTAGTTGCATCACGACAAAGACTGTGCCTATAGCAGAACACTCTAGGAATTCTAGAAAATTTTCAAATCATGATAAAAAATATGTCTTTAATGCAAATCATGATCATTGTGAAACAAAATTCCTGAATGAGGTCGACTCATGTGCTAAGGTTCCATCCAATAAGACAATGAACAGATTCAAACCCATAGAGCAAACTAGTGTTGCAAAGAAACTAGAAAGACATATCCGAAAAGGACATAGGTTTTCAATCAAAATGACTTTCGTTGTGCATGAGAAAACAATGACTCCTAGATCTTGTCTTAGGTGGAAACCGACGGGTAAAAATTTTCAATATGTTGGTCTTAGGTGGGTTTACTAGAAAAGATATTACCTTAGCAAAAACCATGGTTGATCTGTACCCACAAATGGTTCAAATGTAGGATATCATAACCCATTTGAATGCGAAACAAACTCATTATTGTCAAGCAAGGTACTCTTAACTTAAGTGCAGATACATCTTTTAATCTCAGAGTTTGGCTGCTGAAAAGATTGATATCTCAAAAATCAGGGGTTTAAGGAATTTAAATCTGTTAAACAAGCAATGACTTCTGATCATAATAGTTCAGAACTCAGAATTCACGACCACAACAATGAATAGTCAAGTTCAAAGCTGGTTCCAAAAGGTGTTCCTCCAGCAGATACGCCAGTACATTCCGACAGAGGTTGGATATTACTATTCCTTTACTCACATAACAATGCTGAGGGAAAACATGTAATATTTTAAAAAATGAAAAAATACAAAAATATTAAATTTCAAAAATGAAAAATCAAAATCA
The DNA here is from genome assembly GCA_026074375.1 of Tanacetum coccineum. Taxonomy (NCBI): domain Eukaryota; kingdom Viridiplantae; phylum Streptophyta; class Magnoliopsida; order Asterales; family Asteraceae; genus Tanacetum; species Tanacetum coccineum. The sequence continues at coordinate 4,140 of BQNB010067250.1, read as the reverse complement.
AAAAATCAGAAAATGTTTCACCAACAAATATTTTCTCGAAATGTCTCTTGGATAATCGATAAACATGTACGTGCCTAGAAATGTCGATTAACATCGACAGGCGCGTGTAAATGAAGTTTCGAGCAAGGATTTTCAATTGCTTTCAAACACATGTCATTTCTTTTTTTCTTATGACTTGTAATCGTCTCGATTGCAACTCGGATCCGAACGACAAAGGAGAGTGTACGCATAAGTGCGCTTATCCTTACCGTTAGAAGAGAAGTCGTCTAACATTTGGTTTTTCAAAAAGTTAAACACAATTTTTACAGAATTCTTAAATGACAATTCATAATCTTTCAAAATTGTGTGTTCAATAATACTTCCCTCATAAAGTTTTACAAGACAATTTTTCTACAATTGGTGTCATTCTCAAAATGAGTCAATGTTTGAGGGGGAGTTTTTCGAAAAATAATGTTTTAATGTTGTTGGATACATCATAACATGACAATATTTATGTATTCAACACATTATAAAAAGTCTCAATAACATATCCATAATAATAATGACTACTCAATAGATTGTATGTTATAAGATGATTACGTTTTTGAGCATAATTTTTCAAGAATTCTTCAATGAAAAAGTCCATAATCTTTCAAAATTATGTGCTCAACCAATGCTCAACTCAATTTTATTTTTATTTTACCTCTTGGTATCAATTTGTTTTTGGCTGCAAACTATGGTAATTCGAGGGGGAGCAAGTTAATGTTCCATATAATTCATGCTAAGAATAAAAGTTTTCCCACAGAATTTTCATGACAAATTTTAATCACATGGTATTTCAAAAACTAAGTGAATTAGTATTTAAAATAAGGGGAGAAATGTGCTTAAAATGTGATCTTGAAAATAATAAGTTATCTAATCGACTCTAAGCACTTTGATGTCATAATGCTTGATACTCTTCGGAAATGGTTTATTGGTTAGATCTCTGTTACCAAAAACTTAATTCATGACGATTCTGAGTCATAAGTGGTTAGATTAGCATTAGTCCTATGATCCAACCAAAACCGGAGGGATCTACCCAAGGACAATCCATAATTAGAAATAGCAGTCCTTAGGTATGATTGGAGATGAATGAGTATAAGCGAATAATGCCGACTAAGATTGAGCTAACACTGGAACAATCACAACAAAGTGTTAGTAATGACGTCTTGGTAAGCATTGAAGGGGTTGAATAATGAAAAAAAAATGTATGTATAAAGGATCCTATATCTGTGAAAATAATGGGAAAACCCTCCTAAACCTTAGGCAAAAACCGGGTCAATACATAATCTATTAGTTTTCACAAAGATGAATTCTGATATTGAGAAATGACATCATAGACCACGTGATGCAATGCTCACCCTTCCTGCCATTCGTGTTTCTCTCACGAACATGTTCTTCATTGTCACAAAGATACACACGACTTCTATTGACTTTCTCACTCCGAGATAGTTGATATTGAATAGGTGGCAGTGTGCTCCAGCCTCTGAGTACTAAAACCAAAATGCACTAATCGAGTCTAGAGCCAAGAGATCAATAAAATAAATCTCATTAGGACACATTCCATTACAAATACTTGTTGAACATCAATAAGTTCACAAGCTTCGTTAACTGGTAGTCTAAGCATTATTCCTTGTGATTTTGCCAGAACATTAACCGTCATTCTTTTTTTCTAGTGATACTTAAGTATTCACAGTGAAGATGGAAATCCTGCTTAAGCCAACATCAAACAAGCTCTTGGTAGGTGACTTGCGAGATTCTATATGAATCAAACTTGTGTCAACTGGAAAGGAACGATGGTGCGATTCAATGTGAATCAAACTTGTTCCAGTAAATGAATTGACGGTTTAATCAGAAAGATAGTAACTATCTGATTCACTCTTACCGTGTTGTCTGCTTTGAGACGCTCCGATAACGAGAACGGCTAGTGTAGCTGCGAAACACTGTCAAGAAGATTCATTTGAATTCTATCTGATCACAGACATTATTTATACTGATTAACGGGGAACCATGATTATTGCAACCTTATTCGACGATGTGACAAAGACACTATCGTCCATATCTGTTGATTATCACTAACGTAAACTTGCAGGTTATACGGTGGTGGCGGTATCTCATTCCAGCTGAAGTCGGATTCATTACCACATGCTTATGATTAAACTACAAAGACATACTATAAGCTCAGATTCAAGAATCAAGAAAGCTTTAAGATTCAAAGGACAAAGACTTCCGCAATCTGATATACAAGATCTTCCTTCAGATAGCATGTCCCCTACCCGCCCCAAAGAAACTATCCAAGGTAGATTGTTAGCAAGCTTTTAGAATGATACAAAGTATGAGGCCTGCTGGTCAAGACACAGATTGCAGGTGGTAAAGTAGGACCAAGATTTAAGGATAAAGATTTAAAAAATCTTGGACATAGACGAAGTCAACAAAGACATGACAAATGCTCAAGATCAAAGATCACATCGCATGAAGGAACAATCCTACAATGTAGACAAGGACAAAGATCAACTCTATAAGAAGATAGTTCTAAGTATGTGGACGCGGAAAAGCGTTCTAGAATCTCAGAGTAGTACGTAAGCACGAAAGGCTGATAGCTCTCGTGCAATGATACTCTAGTCGTAATGACGCGCTTTGTGAGAGTGTTGTCATGTCGGTTCATACTATTTTGATGAGTTGTTGGGAAGAGTCAGGTAGATAAGTGTGAGAGCACATATATGTATCTAATGATGTGTAGGGTGTCTCTGGTGACAATGTGAAGATGTAAGTGTTGTTGGTATAAGAAGGTCAGTTTCGTTTCTGTGTGAGATGAGAGAAGTGTGTGTGTGTGTGTGTGTGTGTCTAGTGTAAGTATTGGTGATTAATTTTAACGTGTTTGGTTTTTCAAAGTCCTAGAGATGTTGCTTATTTATGACAATAAAAAATTATGTCATATTGCGAGAGTGTTTTAAGATAAATGCTCCTTTGATTGTCATTGTGAAATGAATCATATCAAGATTATTTATCTTAGTTGAGTTTGTGATTCTTTAATGATAAATGATTGAACGGAGATTTTTTTTTTTAAACAAATATGTTTTTCTAAAATTATTATTCATATCAATGTTGTATACCATAATTAAATAAGTATTTGAATAAATGTATTTTTACTTGTTTATGTATTGACACATATTGTGATAGGTTATTTTTTTAATTCTAATAACTTATATTTTTCAAATTATATGTAGTGTATTTTCTTGTAATACAACCATTTATGCTACGAAGAATGCATAGGATATATATTATCCTTTATCAATCGTTTAATACGATAAGTCTATAAAATCATTAAACATAATGTTTCCCAAACATTATGTTATCCTAGGTGAATAAACAAGAATATTATTCTTATTTGAGAATTTAGTTAAAAGTGAATTTTAGCTTTGAATTGTGCTTTTATGTTGTATGAGCAAAGTTTACATATGTTGTTTGTTTGTTCTTGTTTGGAATTTTGGAAATGACACATTTACCAATTGCATTGCAATGTAAATTGCTTGAATATTTCGGACGAAACATCAAGTCGTCAATCCTAATTCATTGTGTATTTTATGCATCTTGTTAAACATATTCGTCTAATGTTTGGAACACAACCATTGGACAAGTAGACTCAATATGGCATCATCAACACAAGTGTGAGTTATGATCCGATGCATATTCTTTTCATCTAGAAAATGATGTAATTATTTTCATATCAATCTAGTGTGATTGAGTATGTAGATTCAAGATAATATCTTTTGTTATAATTTTCTATAATCTTGAAACAAAACAAATAAGGATCCGATTTCATGTCCACACTCGAAAACTTGTCAATTAGATTCAATAAAGATATCAATCATAATTTGAATAATGAATTGATATATACTCGAAATCTTTTTTGACCCTCACGAACATTCATTTAAAAGAAAATAAATAAATATTTAAATAGTGTGTTCCATTAATTCCAAGACTAATTGTTAGGTGAGGTTGATGAATAATGATTAATTAATTTCTTATTTCAAGATTGTCGTAAATTTTACTTGTGCGAAAAACTATTTGTTGTTATATATAGTGTCCGTAATTGTTGATTCTATGGAATTTGGATAATTT
>BQNB010067249.1:1417-29807 GCA_026074375.1 Tanacetum coccineum | reverse complement strand
CAAGATATTCACTAGTGTAACTGTGTTCCTTGCATTTTGTAGTGCTTCTCTGTGTAGTTTAAGATGTTCTCGTTTTGGCTGATTCTTAGGAGGCGTGTTCTGTTTTTCTTCTACATTAGTGGTTTCGCGTGCAAAACTAGCGCTTCTATCCATCTCGAGTTCAAAGAATGAGTGTGCCTCGCCTTCAAGTGGAACTGCTTCTACTTGATTTTCTGGCAGATTAATGTGACTGACAACAGTCTCGGCTGTCATTGCCAACTCAGTTTGATTCCGGAGGCCTGAATGATTCTCAGACTCTTGATGATCAATTTGCTCTTTTCTTTCACTCATGTATTCTGCAAACTGCAATGAACATGTATTGTATTTAGTGACATAAACCAAAGTAAATTTGACGAAACAACTTACTAGTGCCGTCGTTGAGGGTGGGCGGGAGGTGAGACCCCACAAGGCCTCAAAAGCTTTTATTAGGGCAACAAACAAAGAATTATAAAAGCATCTGAACTGACCTGATCTAGAACTTGTTGACTTATGATGCAAGGACTAGCACTAGCGAGTTTACTAGAGTTTATATTGCTAGTGAAAAGCGTATAGAAACAAAATAAAAAATTCACACCTGGGGAAAACCTCTAATCTGCGCAAGATGTTGAATAGTATTGCCAAATTTGTCAAGTTGGTAAAACAGGTCTGTGCCTTTGAGGACACCATCTACGTATTTGAAGGCGTCCAATTTATTGAATCTCATGGTTAGATGAAACACGTTTTCTCGGTCTTTTGACTGAATCTGGAAGGAGAAAGGAACCGTGGATGCAAACTCTTCTAAGACGGTTAGGTTACCGTTTATGACAGCTAAGTGCAATGGCGTGTAGCCATTATTATCGAACTGCAAAGCTTGGTCAGGATCCATTCCTAAGAGCATTTTTGAAATCTCCAGTTGACCTTTTTTACAAGCACAATGCAACGGTAAGGATCCATTGATGTCCTTCCTATTAGCTAGATCCGGGCACTTTTCTAGCAACTTTTTAGCGATATCTGCATCACCATCAAGAATAAACTGATATTACTAAGTCTAATAAAGGCGCTAAAGATAATAGTACATTTTTAAACGTAACAGGTGACGACTATAACTCATTTGCTTACATATGGGTCAATTTGAGTTATTTGTTTTCTCTAACGGGCCAAACAAGCATAAAGGCGCAATTGCAAATGGCTAAAATGATGAAACGTCACCTAAAGTAACTGCAAATGCATTAAGCTTAATACATCATTATATTCTAAAAATTTAAGATTATTATTGGAACACTAAAATGATAGATCATATTTAATAAGCTTGTTATCTATCATATAAACTTTTTAAAAAGATTTCAGCACAAAGTGTATCATGTCAATCTAAAGTTACATGTTTTAGCCATAACACTTTTTTGACGCATTACACAACTCTCATGACCCGTCCAAATCTGCCACGTTTGATCCTGAATTTCTTGCATAACTTGCAAATAGTATAACATATATACTTGAAAATCAAATCTAACAGAACCTATTACTACAATTTACTTAGCTTGGTACCTGTTCGGCCTTTTGAGACTGCCACATGGAGACAAGCTACATCGTCTATGATGCCCAATAACCAACTAGTGTGATTCAAAAGAAAATCAACAATCTGAAAATGCCCATAACTACAAGCCAGGAACAAGGGACTTTGGTTGTCACAGTTGCGCTTGATAGCCACCCATTGGTCCTTCTTCATAATCAACCTGACCACCTTCTCATGTCCCATGCGACACGCTTCATGGAGTGGCGTTTCTGAGTTATCATTGTTCTCAGCAGTCACCATTTCTGGCCTCAGTTCTAGAATAATCGACACTATCTCAGCATTCCCTATTCTCGAAGCCAGATGTAACACTGTAATGCTTCCTATTTTTCGCGCAATCACTTTTTCATCCTGCTCTACCATATCAGTAAAGGCTGCTGTGTTGTTTTCGACTATTGCTTGTGTAACCATCAAATCTGTAACTGCCATCTATTGTCTCTCAAAAAGTCTAAGGCCAAGTGAATAGTTTTGCAAACAGACAAGTGTTGCTGTGGTCTTTATATGATTTACAAGCTCGACTGCTCGACCTTCCTTGTATCTTCCTATACGAAAAATTGCATAGAAATATTTTAGTGAAACTTCCTCTGAAGTTTACGCATAAAATTACAAAATATCATTACAGATACAAACTGAATAATTGGATTCTAGATTGATACATTTTCACATGTTTAATTTATAACCATACATTTCTGGTACATGATAATAGAAATTTTGTCCAAACTAGCTATTCATTATTTACAGCATTTAGACTTGTCTCAATTATTAGACCATCTGTAATAGGGACACCGTGACCTAGTCCTCCCTCACCATAACCACGGTCAACCCTGTTACACTCACCCATAAGGACGCGTCTTGCATGGAAAAAAGCAAGACTCGGTAACGACCGAGTTTTGTGAGGTTGTTTTGGAACCACTCAAGGGTGGCCTAGTGGCAAAGGGAGGTGTGAGTATCACTCTAAAACGTGTGAGGTCTCAATTTCAATTTCTGCAAACAACCTTGAAGTGGTCACACCAACCTCCTGAAAAGGGAGAATTTTACCTGGTTTGAGTCTGTGTGTCGGTGGGTTCAAACCCTGTAAGTTAGTCGGCCAAAAAGGTTGGAAACTATGGTTACCCCAAAAAAAGAAATTTGTGATATGTTTTTTGTGGTATAATTGATCGTCTTATTATAATAAATTGTTATACAGAGAGAAAACCAAATTGAGGCTGATGTAAAAGTGATTACCGCGATCAGAGTGCTCATTTAATTACACTTAGGTGTGTTTGAAAATAAATTGATCGACTTAATATGAAAAAACTTAATTTATTAAGTCATGTAAAAAGTTGTTTGTTTTTTACTTCATAAAAAAACTTAAAATAAAAAATGACCAAATTGAGAGTCTCCGTATTAAATCATCAATTAATTAAACACGATTTAATTGAAAAATTAAACAAGCAGGCCATTAGTGATGATAACTTTTCGTAACATAAACCATGTAACAATTGTTAAGTCTTTATTAGAGTGCGTTTGGTATCCCACTTTTTAGTAGGTTTACATTTGAAAAGAAAATAGTTAAGGGCGTGTTTGGTATGTGGGCTTAATTAGGTTTGGGCCGAAAGATATGCAAAATACGTTGTTTGGTTTTTCCAGTTTAGTCTCACGCGCCGCATGACACTAGATTTGAGTCCCCATTTAAGTAGCCAGACTTTGACATTCACATTATTAAATGAGCATTTTATATTTGTAGTTTTTTTTTTGGAAGGCGACTTTAAATAAAAAAACTAGCAAGTAGTTAGAAACTTGCAACGAAATAAGGTTCAGGGTTTTAAGCACATTTTATATTTGTAGATTATTTCTCAGCCACAATTTTTAGTCCCACTTTCACTTTTAATATAAATTATACTAGTTTTAATATCCATGCACGCACGGAGTTCTAACATAAAATTTGAATTAAGAATGAAACCATGGCATAGCCAAACTGCCGTTAAAGTTAAAACATAATCCCAATTTACCCATTTCATGTAGGAACAAAGTTTGTCACAATGATGAATATTTACCCTTTTGTGCTAAAAGATTTAACAAAGTGTCAAACATGTCAAAAGCCACTAAAAGTATATTCAATAACCTCACAAAATAACTACTTCCAAAAAAAATAACTACTTCCAATAAGTGATCCAACTTTCAAATTGTTGTTGAGTAGTTAAAAGTGTGTTTCTAAAATTGTTATGTACACTCAACGTGTTTCTAAAAGTATCTTCTAATAGCAGTTGCATTAGTTAATCTACTTGTTGAAATTTGCTAAGAATCTACATATGCATCTTCAATAAATATATGCTATGTACTATATCAATTTGAAGTTCAGTAATTAGCTTGGTCTGCAACATATTTCACCGCCCATTAATAACAATTGAATGTTGATACATGCTTGGTACACTTGTATCAATTATGTAATGTTGGTCTAAGTTTTTAGCCTAAAAGCTTTTGAGAAGTTTAAGCATATGAAGAGTAAAACTTTCATTGATCGCTCCACTGTTATAAATCAACACAATATAAAAACTTCATATAGTTTAGCTTTAACAATATAAAATAAAAGGAATATTAATGTTTTAACAGATATGGTTAACCCAAGCTGAAATTCTAATATAACCAGGTTTGGGTTACAAACATACCTAAATCAAAATCTAAAACTCTAATCATCAGCATACTGTCTTATATCCATAAGATAGACAGCCCGATATGCGCAACGTGAGCCGCCTCGAGTAATATCCATATTAGCAATGCAAACTCTAATATAAATGGAATATTAAAGTTTTAATAGATATGGTTAACAAATATTTAGAAACATAATTAAAACAGAAGCTGAAACTCTAATATATTCGGGTTCGGGTTAGAAACATACGTAAATCAAAAGCTGAAACTATAATATAAAGATGTTGTCCACCTTGTGCATCAGTATATTGTCTTATATCTGTTGGGCCGATTTAGAGCCCAGTAATCAGCGCCTAAGATTTAAACAAAAATTAGGCTAAGTATTAAAGAACCTCTGAGTGATGGGACTCAGAGGTTATGAAGGAACCTCTGAGTGATGGGACTCAGAGGTTATGAAAGGGCTCTCTGAGTGCAAAGCCTCAGAGAGCAACGTCAGACGTATTCAAGTCAAAGACATCGTCAAGGAAGTCGAAGATCACTTGAAGACATACTCGTCAGCTGGGATGGATATCAGCTCGTATGTAGAAGGAATACGCTGAAGTTCCAAGGAGAGTCAGAGGTGGCAATACTCTGATTATCCTGTTACCCTTTGAAGAAGAACAAGCTGAGCTTAAAGATTGTTCTCTGAAGAAGGCGGGAAACTTAAGAAGTGTTTATGGTGGGATAAACATTGTTTAAGTTAAAGTCTGTACCTAGTACAAAGTTGGCTAAAGTAGTGTACAGTTGGCAGAACTGTTCACTAAAGTATGGGCGGGTAGTTTACAAGATTGGACGTGCATTAAATGCCTCGTACGTCCTCCACTAGAATCTTGACACGTCGTAACTACTCCCACCAGGACGCAACCTCGTATTAGTATAAATAGAGAATGTTGTAAGGAGTAAATGCCATCGCTTTTATTATTATTGTTATTAAAGGCATTTACTCCTTTGTCGAACTTACACCATAGACCTCTGATCCTATCAGCTGGCTATATAAGTTCGCTTGTAAACTTGATACTCTATCGAGTTTACTTGTTCAAAGGGTAATCATACATTTCCATATCAACTTGTGCGATCCATAGCACATTGTAATACTTTGATTCTTATCAATAAAGCATTACACGATTGAAAAGTTATTACTTGTGTTATTTACATTAGATAAGTGTTATATTCCATATAGACGTGTAAATTAGGACTTTCAATTGGTATCAGAGCAGTGTTGATTTATAAAACTTTAGAAACTGTTCTTTGTTTTAAACAAATCTAGATCCAATCATGTCTGGAACTATACCACCTATCCCACCACCTTTTGGTGCAAGTTCTGGTAATCTGGATAGCCTTAATGTTAATAGGGTTGACACGATGCCTGTAACTACTGACCCTATTAACACTACAAACACAACAAATGTGTCTCAAAGTGTTGTTGATGAGAACCTCCCTCAACTTCTTGATTCAAGAGGAGGGTCTCATGTCACAAATGTACCTGCTTTTGACAAAGAGGATTTCACGAGTTGGAAAGTTAGGTTTTTAGTATTCCTTGACGGACTTGAACCCTACCTTCTAAAAACTCTAGAAGATGGACCATTTGTACCCATGTCAAGTTTGTCCACTTTTGAAATCCTTTGCCTAAACGTCAAAATCAACGGTCAAATGCTGAGAGTCGTCTTGCTAATCAAGATAAACGATTAAAAAGTATCATTATATCTTGTTTACCAAATGATGTTATGAAATCTGTCATCAAGTGCAAAACTACTAAAGAGATGTGGAATGATCTCATTTTAGCTCATGAGGGACCATCTCATTTTAAATCACTTGAAGGTGAGAAAGTGAATGGAACTTTCACAAGGTTAAAAGGCTTGCTAAATGACCTTGAAAATAATGATGTTACCATTCCTCAAACAGAAGTTAATGCCACGTTGTTTAATAGCCTGCCGAAGAAAATGTCTGAGCGATGAAGTCCAAACTCAAGTGCAATTAACTCTATAAAAAATGATAGCTTGGCCACTCTGTATGGCAAGTACAATTATAAGGAGGGTCTGATTGATCAAATCTATGAGTCAGAGACACAAAGGTTTACCATTCAGGCCTCAAGCTCAAAAGCCTTGATTTCTAACCATCAATTTCAGGATAGTGACTCAGATGTTGAAAAAGATCAGAGGACCAGCAACGAATTTATGGCTGATCTAAATGCTGAGTATCATGAAAGAGCCCTACTGGAAAATCAGAAGAGGTTTTATAAAAGGTCTGGCAGGGTTGGGTCAGCAAGGAAACCCTTGGACAAAACCAAAGAAACATGTTTTGCTTGTGGGAAACTTAGTCATTTTTAAAAGGACTATCCCTCACATAAAACTTCCACACCATCTTATCCATCCTCAAACAATTCCTTCAACAAATCTAAACCATATACACCATCCTTCAACCAAACATCTTCTCAGAACTATGGTAATCATCAAAAAGATTATAAGGGAAAATACAAGGGACTCAAAGCTGAAATGGCTGTCCTAACCAAGAGGATTGATGATATGACCAAGGGAAAGAGTGAAAAGGGAAAAAAGGAAAAAGAAAAGAGTGAAAAGGGTCTGTTAGCTGAGTCATTTGACTAGGATGATGAATCTGTCTCCTCAGATGATGAAGGAAGCACCAAGATCAAGGCATTTATGGATATTGCAGATGATGAGCCTTTAGTTGTAAAGGCTGATGCAAGATCAGGCTAATGGGTTAACATCACCATGAAAAAGGTATATAAACTTCTATCTATGACTGGTGGTGATGAAAGGAAACATGTTTTGGACTATACTCATGTTGACCTTCACTATGTGGAGGATCAAAGGAATAACTTGCTTGGTAAATTTAATATACTTAAACAAGAAATATCCTTACATAAGTCTGAACTGTCCAACCTCAAAAACACTGTGTCCATAAATTGCTCTCTTTAAAATGAAGTCATTAGGGTAAACCTAGAGAATGAATCTCTGAAGGATGAGATCAATGACCTAAAAAGGTGATTGAGAAATGGACCTGCCGTAAAGTCACCCTAGACCAACTGCTCTCTGAGCAAGTACCTGAAAATATGGTCAAAGCTTTAGGTGGGAAAGGTAGAAGGAAAGAGAAAATCTCCTCCAAAGAGGTTGTTTTCACTAAAGCTGATGAATCCTCATCTAAGCTTGCACCTGAGATTAGATCTGATTCAAAATCTGAATGTGACTCTCAAGAACCTTTTCCACCTCTTTCCAAGCTAACAGGAGCAGCACCATCTGGCACTTCAAAGAATCTTATTTCTTTGTATGACTTGACCCATAACATGGTTGGCCTTACACTTGACACTCCTGACCCCAAGAAGACTAGACCATCTGTTAAAGTATCACCTACATATGTCATTAAGAAAAGGACAAAGAAATATCCTGCTGGTCCTAAACCATGCTCCGATAAGAAGGCTGACTCATCCACTGAGAAACCTCTTCTCACTTTGATGGAAGAGGTAAAAGGTCTCAAAAGACAAATTAAGATCTCTTCAGGCACCCCTCCATCAAGCACCCAGTCAAGTTGTTCTAAAGCTTCCAAGAAAAAGACCTGGTTTGGACCCTGTAAGCACTGTGGGTTTAGGAATCATCTCTCTGATGATTGCTACTCAAAGGCCAAGTGCTCTACTTGTGGATCCACTGACCACCTGACCAAAGAACACTTAGGAACATGTTGCTGTTAAGAAAACATTAAGTAAGCTTAAGGGTCAGTCACCTCTGAAGCACTCACCAAAGAAGACTTCTATAATTCTAAAGCCTTTCATAGAGTGCAAATACTGTGGATTTAATGACCATCACTCTGAACACTGTGAGTTCTACCCTGGATGTGAAGTATGTGGTAGTATTGCACATGAAGCTTTTGACTGTCCTAAGAAACACCCTAACTCCAGGAGACCAAGGATTGCCAACAGGCAATCAGAACCCACTGAAAAGTGGGTTCACAAAAGGAACTAATTTGTGTGAAAATGTCTGTGCAGGATTACCTCAAGAGGTCTGTATGGTATCTAGATAGTGGCTGCTCTAGACACATAACAGGGATTAAACAATATCTGCACAGATATTCAAAGGAGTCAGGTCCTAAAGTGGTTTTTAGAGATGATTCTTCAGGAGACACAGAAGGGTATGGCTCCGTAAACTGTAATGGAATCACCTTTACCAGGGTTGCTTATGTAAATGGTTTGAAACATAACTTGAAAAGCATAAGTCAGTTGTGTGATGCCAACTACAAAGTTTTGTTTACCAAAACTCAGGGAACCATTTACAACCAAAATGATGAAGTTGTCCTCATTTATCCTAGAAGAAGAGATGTCTATGTCATTGGTATGTCATCTTTTAATAAAGAAAGCAATGCCTGTTTCTTTGCCAAGGCCTCCCCTAGTGTTAATTGGCTCTGGCATAAGAGATTGTCTCACCTTAACTTCAAGAACATTAACAACCTTGCAAACACAACCTTGTCTCTAGGCTTCCATCTGTAACTTTCTCTAAAGACAAAAATTATTCAGCTTGTGAGAAAGGGAAGCATCACAGAGCATCTTTTAAAACTAAGAGATTGTTTTCCATCAACAAGTCTTTACATCTCCTTCACATGGATTTGTTTGGACCTGTAAAACCCCAAACCATCAGCCACAACAAATATACCCTTGTCATTGTAGATGAGTACTCAAGGTACACCTGGGTATTTTGCCTCAAGAAAAAGAGTGATGCAGCTGACTGCATTATGACTTTTATCAGAAAGATGGAAAACCTCAATGAAGTAAGGGTAAAGGAACTGAGAAGTGATAATGGAATAGAGTTCAGAAATTACAAGTTGGAAGAATTTTGTGATGAAAAGGGTATCTCACAGAATTTCTCATCTCCTTGTACCCCTGAACAATATGGTGTAGCTGAAAGAAGAAATAAAACACTGATTGAAGCAGCCATAACTATGTTAACTAGTGCAAAACTCCCTAAACAATTCTGGGGAGAGGCTGTCAACACTACTTGCTACACTTAAAACAAATCCATCATAGTGAAAAGGCATGGGAAGACTGCCTATGATGTGTTTAGAGGAAGATCTCCTGATATCAGCTACTTCAATGTGTTTGGGTGTCCTGTTCACATTCACAATCACAGGGACCACTTAAGAAAGTTTGATGAAAAGGCTAATGATGGATTCTTCCTGGGTTACTCTCTAGTGGCCAAGGCTTTCAGGGTGTTCAACATCTATAGACAAGAAATGGAAGAAACAGTTCATGTTACTTTCAGTAAAAATGATGAAACTATCTCTCAAACCAGCACAGAAGTTGATGCACTCAACTTTAATGAAAATAGATCCTTTCCTGATGATGAATTCCTTATACCAAGGAGTGAAGTTACTCAGTGCCCTGGCAATACTAAGTATTTTCCCTACATCCCTGCATATAAAACACACACCCTATTGGATATTAACCCTTCTTTAAGAATCTTTTTTTTCTGTCATCTCTAAAGATCCTCCTGAGTTCACTAAGGCTGACAATCACCCAGCTCTCAATGAACCTAATCAAGCAGAATCAGCTAATCTCCTTGAATCAGCTGAACCTCAAAACAATGTCATCATTAAACCAGTAAGTGATGTCCAACCCTCACCAACTATATCACCCTCAGCTGAAGTCATCCTTCAAACCCTAGTTCCTCAAGATAGATGGTCAAGAGAAAAACACATTGAACTTGTGTACATCATTGGTGAACCTCTTGCTAGTATCACAACCAGAAGTAGGATCAGAGACTCAGATGTTGCCTCAGCCTCTGAATGTCTCTATGTCAACTTTCTCTCTGAAATGGAACCCAAGAAGCTTATTGAAGCTCTTGAAGAAGAAGGGTGGATTATTGCTATGCAAGAAGAGCTGAATCAGTTTAAAAGAAACAAGGTCTGTACCCTGGTTCCAAAACCTCATGGTAAAACCATCATTAGGACCAAATGGATCGGGAAAAACAAGATGGATGAGAATGGGATAGTTATTAAGAATAAGGCAAGGCTGGTCGCTCAGGGGTATAATCAGCAGGAAGGGATTAATTATGAAGAGACCTTTGCACATGTTGCAAGACTGGAAGCTATCAGAATCTTTCTTGCCTATGCAGCCTACATGGGTTTTATGGTGTATCAGATGGATGTGAAGAGTGCATTCTTGAATAGGAAAATCTCAGAGGAGGTGTATGTACAACAACGTCCTGGGTTTGAAAGCAGTGAATATCCCAATCATGTTTGTAAGTTGGATAAAGCTCTCTATGGGCTAAAACAAGCCCCTAGAGCTGGTATGAAACTCTTTCAAAATTTCTTATTCAGTATAAGTTTGTCAGAGGTACCATTGACAACACTCTTTTTACTTATAATACTAAGAGTGATGTCATTATTGTACAGATATATGTGGATGATATCATTTTTGGGTTAACCAGAAACTAAGTAAGCAATTTGGAAAGTTAATAACCAAAAAGTATGAAATGCGTATGATGGGTGAATTAACTTATTTTTTGGGTTTTCAAATAAAACAAGATTTCAAAGGAATCTCTATTTGTCAAGAAAAATACGTTAAGGATTTGCTCAAAAAGTATGATCTAGCTTACTGTGCCTCACTGAAATGCCTTATGCTTCCCCCAAACAATTTGGGCCCTGATGAGTCAGGGGTCTCTATGAATGAGACTCTATTCAGAGGCATGATAGGGTTACTGATGTACCTTACAACTAGCAGACATGATATCCAATTCTCCACATGTCTCTGTGCTAGGTACCAAGCTAATCCCAAGTAATCCCACCTTGTTGTTGTAAAAAGAATTTTCAGGTATCTCAAAGGAACTCTAAATCTTGGCCTTTGGTATCCAAAAGGATCAGGCTTTGATCTGAAAGCATACTCTGACTCAGACTACGCTGGATGTAACCTGGATAGAAAGAGTACCTCAGGAGGTTGTCAGATATCTGGAGGAAAGTTAGTATGTTGGAGTGCAAAGAAGCAAAGCTCTGTAGCAATATCATCAGCTAAAGTTGAGTACGTAGCTGCAGCTGGATGCTGTGCTCAAGTCCTTTGGATTAAAAGTCAGCTGGCTAACTATGATGTTCTCTATGACAAGGTGCCCATATTTTGTGATAATACTAGTGCCATTGCCATATCAAATAATCCAGTGTTGCATTCTAGGACAAAACATATTGACATCAGGTATCACTTCATCAGAGACCACATTTTAAAAGGTGATATTGAGCTTCATTTTGTACCCACTGATTTGCAACTAGCTGATATTTTTACCAAACCTCTAGCAGAGCCTAGCTTTACTAGATTGGTAGCCGAGTTGGGTATGCTCAATATTGAAAAATAGGTCTCTGATAAGAAAAAGGCTTTAAGTGATCTCTGACATGAATATTAAATGTTTTTAAGGTAACTTAAATGTAACCAGAAAGTTAAATGACAAACATTCTTAATATTTAATTCAAGATTTTCTAAAAAGGCTACCTACTTTCTCGAAAAATAGGGGATTTTACAGTGTACGAAAGGTCATGAGGACCCACGTTTTGTAAATAGTTTTACCACTACGCATTTAATGCGAAATTCAAACTAAATTGTTTTTCAAAATGAATAACATAATTTGAGGTATAAAACTTCATTTGCAAAACACACACATCATTGTTTTAACAAATCAAAACCCTAAAATCAACAACTTCTTTAACATCAAATCTTTTCATCTTCTTCAAACAAAAAGGAACCTGCAACAATCATGTCTTCAGAATCAACATCCTCTCAATCCCATCAGGTTCTCACACCTTCTTTCAAGGTGAAGTTTCAACATCATGAGTGCACCATTGCCTACAACAATGTTGTTGCATTATTAGAACACCATGATCCACGTTATCATCCCATGCTCAGTTTTCTCTCAAACTGCAGCATTTGTACTGCCCTTACCAAAGAACTCTCAACAATGTATACAGAATATCTCAAAGACTTTTGGTACACTGCGGAGGTGGATGATGCAACCAAAGATATTTCATTTTCATTATCTCTTTTTGAAAACCAACTCACCTTCACCCGCTTTTATTTCCTCTCTGCTATTGGACTCACCGATAGTAAGACTTGTATGCCCCTACCTCCCAAGGGAACCGTTAGGGCTGGGTTGGCCACCTTGGGTTTAACTGACAAAGACAAACCATCTTAATTCCTCTCCTTTAAAACTTAAGTATTTCTCGCCTATTTGGAAGATTTTCATGCAATATATTGTCAAGTGTCTAGGGGAATGCAGGGATCTCATGACCAAATGAATTTGTCTCAACAGACAATTGCTTGCTGTTTGATTTTTGGTCTAGAAATTAACATTAGGGAAATCATATTTAATGATCTGATTCAAAAGCTTCAAAATGGGAAAAAGAATAGGGAGACGAATGTTTGCTACACAAGATATATATCTCTGGTTTTAGAACAACTTTTGGGTGAAAACTACCATGATGCATCTCTTACTATTTTAAAACCATACAGATCTCAGCTACTTCTTTTCAGACCCCATCAGCATCTAAAGTCAGTTTGACTTCTCATATGTTGAAAGTAGCTAAACTTTCAAAGTAGCCTGAAAAGTCTTTGATCCTTACCTTAGAGGGAGTGAATGCTGAAGAGTCCGCTGATAAGTCCTATTCCGAGACCAATGTGTAGCCTCTCTCTCAGCCCAAAGCACCAACTACTAGAAAACCAAGGAAGGAGAAAATCCCATCTTCATCCCAACCAAAGGTTTTACAACCAAGTAGGAACATTTCAACTTCCTCTCCACCAACCACCCATCTTCAGCACGCTGAGGAGTTTGTGGTCATCACGGATGCAACAAAGAGTCTAGATGCCTCTGAACCAGCAGAGGTGTAAGGAATCTAGCCTTCAACCACTGAAACCAAAAAGGTAACAGTATTTAAATATAAGGGGCACTGCAAGCAACCACTCTCAAACTTCTCTAGGAGAGAGTGGTGAAGTTAAGGGTTACCCCCGACCTATTAGAGTGTCTGAGTCTGCACTTACATTCTAAATTTTCTATACACTCTGTGTCTGCACTCAGAGAGTGATAATGATAGACTGAAAACGTCCCATGTTGACTCTGGACATTCTAGACTTTGCTGGATCAACCCATCTGTGCATGAAAGTCGGCCTCTTTATGATCTATACTCACTCAGCCTCAGAGGTCCCACTAACCAAACAAAAGAGTCCTAAAAGTTCATTATTTCTTATCTTGTATTTAAAGAACTTTTGAGGGGACTGGATAATCACACCCAGTCTTCTTAGGGGCAGCGAATGACGATCCTTTCCTATATTACAAACTCACCCCTAAAAAGAGTCCCAAAAGTTCTAAACTTTTAAGGGGACTGGATAATCACACCCAGTCTTCTTAGGGGCAGCGAATGGCGACCCACAACCTCATTACAGATTCACAATGTTTAACTAACAAGTTTATGCAGGTACTAGACCAAATTGTTGAGGAAAAGGAGATTGCTAAGGAACACCCTCTGGTTATTCCCTCAGATGGTGTGTTAGAAAGCCCTTATGATACTGAGTCAGAGATCAAGTTTATCAAGTCCTTCAAAGCCTACACCATCTCTGACTATGTTGTCTCCAGCTCTGAATTGAGCTCTATGCCAGATGATGATTTGTACTCTACATCACCATTTAATATTGTTAAGTATGGAGATGAAGATGATGATATTGATATGGTTGACTCTAAGCACATATCCAAAGAAGGCACAACTGATACATTTCTGAATGCTTCCACTGAATTTCACAGCTTATCAAGACATCTGGATCATGTCTGTGAAGAAGTTAGCAATCTTTACACCAAGATTGCAGATATGAAATCTTTAATCCTCCAATCCGTCTCTGATGAAATCAAGAATTCTGTGCCATCTCTTATCAGCAATGCCCTAAGAGATCAGCTACCTGGACTTCTCTCTGAGGCCCTCAAAGAATGTCTTACATCCATTCTACATGATTCCCTACCAACTCAGCTACATCAAACTGTGGTCAAACCTATGAAGAAACAATTCAACATATATCATAAAGCTGAGAGTGAACGTTTTGTTACTCTTCAAACACAACTTACCAAAGTTCTTAAGTTTGAAATGAGAAATTCAGTATCGTCTAACATTCGTTTTGGGATGCAAGAAGTCAGCAATGATCTGAAGACTCAAAGTAAATCTCTAAGGAGATTATGTCTAGATGTTCAGGGTATGCAAACTCAACTCATAGACATTCAGGGCCTTCTTGAATCAGCAGTGATCATTGATGATACTGCTGAGGGGGAGAAGAATAAGAAGGACAAAGATGCAAACCCTGCTGCCACATAGGGGAGCATCAGTCACTTGACATAATTGCTTCCTCTGAACCAATGGTAGAAACTCAGGGGGAGCAACCAACTAATCCAAAGGTTGCTAACAAAGAATCAACTCCCATAGTCTCAGATAAGAAGATAAATGAAGGTAAAGAACTGGTTGTTCATACCTCAAAGGAAAGGAAAGACGGAATAATCTCAGTGGAAGATGATTCAAATGAGGACGACAAACAACCCTTATCAAAGAGATTCAAAATCACTCCTCCTATTGATATACAAAATCTAATCCCTCTGCGTTCCTTTATCCCAGAGCATCCTTTGAAGCCTGAAGAACAACAAAAGTCTCTTCAAGAATTTACAGATCAGCTGTTCAAAACAACTTCCTCATAGTTTTCACCAACTCCTCCTAGAGATCCCTCCAAAGGAAAAGAAATAGCTGTCACAGAAGAACAGGTGAATAAACTTGTCCAATTTCAAGAAGGAGGTTATAACCCTAAACCGCCAAAGATAAAGCCCTTCGTTACTCCAGAAGGGCCTTTAACCCAAGAGAAAATCAATGAACAACTCAGGGAGTTAAAGAGGTTGGAGGATCTGAAAGCTGAAAATGAGAGATCTAAACAAAAACTAAGAAAAATGTTCAACCTAGCCACGTTGAAGGCTCGGGCTCAGAAATAGACTGAACATAAGGCAAAGAAAGCCAAGATGATGAAAGAATACAACCATCAGATCTCCTTCAAAGCTGATACACTGCCAATCATAAAAATCAGCTACATTATCAATTCCAGAAAAGAGGCAACTATGAAGATCACCAGAGGTGACAACCCTCTAAATCTCATCATATACTCGAACTTCAGATTAAAGCAGCTGGGTTTCAGTGAGTGGCTAAAAGTTCATGCTTTGTCTTTCAAAAAGTCTAGGATATCAAATAATCTACTTCTGCAGAGTCTAAGAGCAAAATTTCAGTTGGTCATAAATCAGGAAAAGAGGCTAGGACTTCCTCCACTGCCTGAACTTGCAACTTTTGGATTAACTGCTGAGGAAAAGAAAAGAAAAAGGACAGAGTTCCTCAAAGAGATGTTTGTAACTAAGGATGTCAGAGTTGATGGGATGAACAAAAATCTGATTCCTCCTCCTAGGGTTGTGCCAATTGAAGGGCTTGTCATCAAAGAATCTGAGTCTAGAATCTTCTACATGAACAGGAATACAGATTTGGTCTTCCAAAGAGAGAGTGAGTTTCATCTGACTCCTACTGTTCAGCTAATCCATATTCAGAACCAAATCAAAGTCAACTCAGAGGCTGCTAGTGAGATGTACAGAACGATGAACTATGTAATAGAGGCTAGGGATGATTGTATAGAGGCTAGGAAGACAGTTCAAGGGAACTTAGATAATTTGAGCTAGTAATGTGATGAAATCAATGACGTTTCTTCTATTAAATGTTTTGTCAAATTATGTGTAAGAAGAAGCTGTGTACTCACTTACAATAATTTTTACTTAGCATAATTTATATTCAAATAGGGGAAGATTGTTGGGCCGATTCAGAGCCCAGTAATCAGCTCCTAAGATTTAAACAGAAATTAGGCTAAGTATTAAAGAACCTCTGAGTAATGGAACTCAGAGGTTATAAAGGAACCTCTGAATGATGGGACTCAGAGGTTATGAAAGGACTCTCTGAGTGCAAAGCCTCAGAGAGCAACGTCAGATGTATTCAAGTCAAAGACATCGTCAAGGAAGTCGAAGATCACTTGAAGACATACTCGTTAGCTGGGATGTATATCAGCTGGTATGTAGAAGGAATACGCTGAAGTTCCAAGGAGAGTCAGAGGTGGCAATACTCTGACTATCCTGTTACCCTTTGAAGAAAAACAAGCTGAGCTTAAGGATTGTTCTCTAAAGAAGGCGGGAAACTTAACAAGTGTTTATGACAGGATAAACATTGTTTAAGTTAAAGTCTGTACCTAGTATGAAGTTGGCTAAAGTAGTGAACAATTGGCATAACTGTTCACTAAAGTATGGGCGAGTAGTTTCCAAGATTGGACGTGCATTAAATGCCTCGTACGTCCTCCACTAGAATCTTGACACATTGCAACTACCCCCACCAGGACGCAACCTCGTATTAGTACAAATAGAGAATGTTGTAAGGAGTAAATGTCATCGCTTTTATTATTATTGTTATTATAGGCATTTACTCCTTTGTCGAACTTACACCATATACCTCTAATCTTATCAGCTGGCTATATAAGTTCGTTTGTAAACTTGATACTCTATCGAATTTACTTGTTCAAAGGGTAATCATACATTGTCATTCAACCTGTGCGATCGATAGAACATTGTAATACTTTGATTCTTAATCAATAAAGTATTACACGATTGAAAAGTTATTACTTGTGTTATTTACATTAGATAAGTGTTATATTCCATATAGACGTGTTATTTGGGACTTTAAATATCCATAAGACTGACAGCTGAGTATGCGCAACCTGAGCGTCCTCGAGTAATATCCATATTAGCATAAGCATCGAAGAAACAAGTTTTTTTGCAAATCTCGCAACAATGACTCAAACTCATGTTCTGGTCAATAAACGCTTTTGACCCGTCAGCCAATCTCACACTTCTTAATGGCAAAAATCCATCTGATCCACAATTCACTGTTTTACAAAATTTATGCAAAAGCAGACCTGTTTGATAAAAGTGACAATTAGTTGTTCCACTGTAGAAACAATCGATAGACGGATATATAACAATTTGCTAATACAACTTCTTTACTTGTTCTATTGAACCATTTCGGTCAGCCACTTTAGGAGCAAGACCATATACCACCTTGGCAGCATCTTTATTTGTAATTCCTTTAAAAACATCAATAGGCACCTGTAAAAAGAATGAGGAAATGCGGTGCGATGGATATATAAACAGAAAAACATGTAATACCATATGCAGAGGTCGTAAAATACACATATTGAGTGGATTGGGTAACATGTCAAAAAGCGTATGTTTTGTACTGTCAAGAAAATAGTTTCCTGTAAGAAATTAGTTTGTAAATCACAATAACAATCTAATTATTTATATAAAATAATTAAGGAGGTTTAACTCATTACAAATACAATTTTGGCGACTTTTTCACCCATTTGACACTTTCCTTTTATGTTATTTATTCTTACCTGGTTCTGGTTGACGTGTTATAGATGAAATGCAACCCGAATCGGCTATTTAAAAATAATGAGTCAAACTTTACACCTCAAGGAATACTAAAATTTGAAACAAATGCATAACTTTATAATCATGTCAGGATATTTCTTTGAAAGGTCTTCAATGCTGATTCCTCCCTCACGGTAAGCAATTATAAGCCGAATAATAGAAGACCCAAGCAAGTATCATTAACAATGACCATTATAAGTTTGCTTCATAAAAAGGCTTTCATCAAACATATTTAGAATAAGTGGTCAAATGGACCGGGTGGCAGATTACTAACTCATTTATACAACCAAAAAAATCAGTAAACCAAAAAATAACATACTTAATGCTTCAAATCAACAACTTCTAGTGCCACGACCGTTAGCCAACAATTTAAAAAACTTAGTAACCAAGTATGATATGACTTACGTAGCAATTCTATCAATACCAATACGTGAATACAATTCCCTGTTTTTGCTCAAATATTGCCTCGGTATAACATGTTATCATTTACTCTCCTATGTCCTTTATAAATAAGCTAATGCATAAATATAAAACACGAAACGTATTCATAACAAAATAATTGAATCTTTGTATAGTTAAATTCATCCAATATTTAATATTTAATATATTACAACCTTTTCGATTATTACATATAAATTCATATAACATAGAAACTATAAGGTCAGTTAAAGACGACACTCAATGGGACCTTCTTAATAAGCCTTAAAATTTATACAATCAAAGTGAACTAAATCCTATTCTTTACTACTACTTAAAATCCAACACACTTAAATCATCAATCAAAGCACACAAACAAATACCCACAACTCAATTACCAAAAAAAAACCTAAACTTATTATACATTAGTAGGTGATATAAATTGAATTTTTAAACACAAAAAACATACCTCTGATTAACCAAAAAAAAGAAGAGAATTATGATTAAGGTTTCGATTCTTTAAAATTTAAAAGTGAAAATGCCGGATATTTAAAGATGGTGAATGGTGGTGGTCGGATGGAGGGGGATGTTAGGGTTAGAGATGGAGGTTGAGGTCGGATATTTTGATTGTGCCCGTAACTTACATGTTTAGCACAAATTCCATGTTTGACCCTTCAAGTTTATAAAATGGCACCATTTTTAATAGTTTTTTTCCTCACATTTTTGACACGTATAGTTTTTGTTGATTTTTTTCATTGTAAACGAAAATTTTCAATTTTGACCAATTTAAAGGCAATTTTGACTTTTTATCAACCAATCAAATCGCACGATTTTGCCTACGTGACAAAATCAAACGTTCTGATTGGTCTAATTTTTTTTTCATAAGATTTAATCTCATACAAAACTCTGAAAGGATGTAATTTTTTATTATATAATATAAAAGAATATAAAAATTATTATAAAATTATATTTTCTCTCTCCTTTTTTTATATCAACATCAAATCCGAATCTTAAACCAAATCCGAATCCGAATCCGAATCTAAACCCATCTACAAACCAAACGGGCTCTAGGTGTTTGGTTTGAGGGCTTACCTTTCAAATAGGATAAATGACCCACAAAACCCATAAAAGGCTAAGAGGGGTGGGTTTTGATTAATTACACTCTCTCATACACACATTTTTTATATTTCTCTCAATCTCTCTCACACATTTGCACATATTTTATTTTTAAATAATATTTTAATTTATAGTTTATTTAAATATATTTTTTATCTTATCTTTAAACCAAATCTAAATCCAAATCCTAAATCAAATCCAATTCTAATAATAAACCCGTCTACAAACCAAACGCACCTTTAGTCTTGAAGTGTTTAGAACTCAAAAGGTGACCCATTAAACATGAACAACGAGGATGTAACCCGCGCTCCGTCGTGGAGCGCGAGGGACTAACGCTGCAACGGACCGATAACCCTAAAGGCTATTTTTGTAAATTGCTAAAAAAATAGTAATTAAGTTAACGGTTGCTACTAACGGTCGTTATTTAATGTTCGTTAAATGACGACCGACCCCAAGGACTATTTTCGTAAATTGTTCAAAAAAATTAAGCTAACGGTCGTTACTTAACAGTCGTTAAGTAACGACCGTTAGTACTGTACATGGGCCGGTAAATGGGCGGGTGGTTTGCACGTCGGGTAAACCAGCGGGTTTGGGTCGGTTTTCCCGCTAATTTTTGGTTTATTAGCCGGGTAGCCGCGCGATGAGGTGGCAGGTACTTGTGCGATTATATTTTTCGGCGATAGCAATGTCTTTTTGATGAATTGCTTTTATAGAAGGAAAGCAATATCCAACAAAGGTTATTAATTGAAAATTAGCTTGTTTTTTCTTATGAATTTAGTAACATTATAAAAAGCTTTTATAGAAGGGTACATGCGCGTTACGGCGGCGGTCACCTTGTAATCAAAATTTTTGTTAAGCGATTATATGTTTCTCACGATGCTAACTTTACACAAGTCGATAACTTTAAGGACGACTTTATCGCAAACTATTTCATAAAAAAATGGCAGACGACTCGTGCATCACGGTGCAACGACGATACGAAAATGATGGTCACCACTATTACTAGTTGTTTTGGACGTGGAATATTATATAACATTTAAACATAGAGAGTAGCGGTTTTAGCGCCATCTGGTGGTGTCTATATTACTAAGATGTAGTCGTAAATAGTGGTCCGTTGCATGGTCGATAAATGTGGTGTCAGAAAGTCTAACTGATGGTTTTTATCCTTTCATAACAATTATATTAAACCATAACATCAAAGCATAGAATAGCGGAAGCAAATAAAGGATCAAATAACATGCTTGAATAATTAACCGAATTAGGGTTACATACCTTTTGATTCTAGCCCGAACAAGAATCAAATTGCTTAGCGATTATCTCCAGGAACCCTAATTTGGGTTTATACGAAAACAATCCAAGAACAATCTAAAGAAAGATTGTATCACGATCTTGTACACACGCTATGTATCGAGTTAACCAATCACTAGCTTGATAACACGTAGCGTTTAAACGAACGATTCGATCCGATCTGTAACATCTCGTATTTTTCAGGTCATTCTACGACGCCATTTAATTCACTACTTATATTTTTTTCTCTCGTCTCATACGCGTCTACTTTTAATCCCTATTATAGAGTTAAATCGCGTAAGCTAAAAATTTTCCATTTAACATATAAAACAAGAGAAATATGATTTTTATACACTATTTCCTGACGTGAATAGTGTTGGTTCGTTTTTAATAAAATTTTGCGAAACATTTTAGAATCACTTATATAATATTTATACATGTTTTTAACTTTATAAATATTATTTTACAAGATCATTAAACTACTTATACGATAACATTATACGAATCATAAAAAAAATGTTAAATCAAGTGTTTTTAACAAATAAATTAATTATTGGACAAGTATACTATTTTTATTTACGAGTACAAATACATGGATAATATTTAACACATGCGATTTAAATATTGTTTCACTTATAAATTAAACAAAAAGTATTAGTTGGTGGTGTAACATTATAACTTGCGATGTAGTACTTATTATAAATACATTATACTTATACGACCTATATTTAATTAAGGTTGCATTCGGACGTTCACGTGACTTTTTCACTTATTCAATATTCACTATCCGTTCATTCACTCAATGTGAGTTCATAGCCCCATTTCTATTTAATTGTTTTACCAACTCTACGGGGTGAAATTTCATGCTTGTTTTACTATGGACACAAGTGTTTTCAACTGTATGCTATCCAGATTATTGCCTGAACACTATTGCCTAAGAGCCACGAACTCGGGTGCAAATTCCTTATAATTACCAATACTGGTGCAAATCCCTAAGAATTACGAATACTGGTGCAATTCCCTTATAATTACGAATATTGGTGCAAATCCCTTAAAATTACGAACTCGGGTGCAATTCCCTTATAATTACGAATACGGCTTCGATGTCATAAGTTTAGTGCAATAATACCTATTTTGGACTGCTGAATATGTTTCATAGTCTACCATTACTTAAATCTTGTGGTCCACTCTTTTACTAATAAACCTATGAATTCACTCAACCTTTGTGTTGACTTTTAGCATGTTTAATTTCAGGTTCTAAGGTATGATTTCTGGAGGGGAACTACGGGGATATCATGAAGATGGATTATGTGATTTCTTTAAATTCGATGCACTCTTTAACTTTTAAAAACTTAAGTAATCTTTTGAAACAGTGAAACTTTTATGTACAAATGCATGTTGAAGTCTTATGACGTTTTTAAGTATGTGGGACCTAATGTGAAAACTCTGATCTTTCATAATGCATCGAATGTTACTTATTTAAAACGTCTCTTTGAGGTCGTTTCCTATATCTTGTTTGTTGTACTATGACGTGGCATCCCATTGTTTCCATTCCGCTGCTACCAGATTTTGGGGGTGTTACAGATTGGTATCAGAGCCCAGGTTATAGGGAACTGGGTCATTTTTAAAACCTAGTCTATAACCAAAAATTTTAAAGATTTTCTTTTCTTTCATTTTCAAAATACATAATTCTTCATCATTTGTCCAATATCAGTGCACGCATCCTTTCCGATCCCTTATATGCTTTGTGAGGTATCTTTAACTGCATATTATGTGTTTAACAAATGGGTAAAACTTGGTATAATAATAATTATACACACACACACACACATATATATATACGGCATCCGTCTTATGGTGTACTGTTATATATGTACTTCAATACTCGCTGCTCGCGAGAAGATTAATTTTTATAAGCATTGATGTTATATAATAAAATCATTCCTGATATATGATGAGTTTAACTTCGTATGTGTTTAAACTATATCTACGATGTTACTAATATAAGTAATTTTCTTTCTCTGTAGTGTCATAGACGTACCATTGTTGCTGGATCATGCGTTTGATTTCTTCGTTGCGGAGCCTGTGCCGGGACTTGCTGAGGCATGATGTGGATGAGTCGATGGAGAACCTAGGGTTTGATGATGACGAGGATGTTGGAGATGAGGAGGATGAGGATGTTTGGGACGGGGATGAGGAGTGGCTGATGGCCTCAGTGACGCCCCCGAGAGCTACTGTAACTGTCCTTGCACCTCGAGGTAGGATGGTCCCTTACGGCTAACCAGTAGGACACCCTCTCTTACTTAATTTATGACCTCTGGAGTTGCTACGCAACCTCAGGTGATTGATGATGTATTGTGGACTAGGAATGGCAAACTTGGAGTATAGGCCGGAGCTAGTGAAGAAGATGGTGATTATGTGAACGCGATGCTGAGGTGGTGATATGATTAATATAGGGAGATGATCCATCCTTAGTGTGATAATTTTGTGAGGGCAGGTAACAGACCCTCATGCAGACCGCATTGCATGGAGCCTGTCTGCAGGACAGCAGTTACAGACTAGATGTCGGGCGATGGAGTAAGAGAAACGTGAGGGCACTGGATAACATACATGACTTGGATGGAGGAGCATCTTGCAGTTATAGAGTAAGTGATTAAGGGACCGCCGACTGACCCCAGTGTAGTTATCTTTTCTTTTCCTTTTACCATGATGATCTTGGATCTTTTGGTATAGGATACATAAACTGCTAGAGCCCGTTAGTGACCTTGTGCTGCGGGTGTGAATTTTTGTTCTCTCTTAAACACCGCGTGCCCTATTAGGAGTTATGTAGAATCCTTGTGCTAGAAACTTAGAAAACATCATGTTCTTGGGAATTATGGAAGTAGCATTGAAGGATTGTAGTACTAAGAAACCACGTAGTCTTTTTGAACCCTTGTAGTTATCAAATTGTGGTGTTGTGAAAAAATTTTCGTCAATTTTACTTCAACCTTTTATTTATTCATGCGAGCCCTTACTAAAACATTATGGTTTTATGAAACATATCACTGTCACACAATAAAGCAAATTAATTGCCCCTCATAAACTGTTCCATGGTCAAAATTTAATATAAAAAAGCTATTTTGTTAGCAACTCATAAACAATTTGTTACCACAACATAAACCCCTTACTATTACATTATGAATTGTCATGTGATTCCTCTGAAAACCATTTTGATAATACCTCATAATCAATTTTATTATCTTCTCATAAACAAAGTCGATGGCATTAACAAACTACCTTACTATCGCTTGATAAACTGCCATTTTATAAACCGTTTTACTATCATTGACAAACTATTTTACCCTCGTTCAATAAACTAACATTTTATAAACTATTCACAATCATATTACGAATACCTTATGAATTACCTTCTTGACATCTTATATACTATTTTATAAAAAAAAACTACGTTCTCCGAAACACTTTAAATACATTTTGTAAACCGATGATTCTATAACATGAAATGTACGATTTTGGCAAATAAATAAATGAATGACCTATTTTTAATCATAAATAGGGTACGACAATAAGTTTGACGAGGACGGATATGTCGTCGCTTGGTCCTCAATCATGCATAACCTGATCAATTATGCATAATTCAGGAAGAACCACGTTAGTCAGAAGCCATCACCTCTAAAATCTTTCCCTTCCTTGGAAAAAAAAATCTACATTGAGCGGGATTTTTTTTCATGAATCAAATATTTGTACCTTAGCTACGAATCACCATGCAAGAAGCCCTTTTCAATTTAAATGCTTGGGAAAAGTCCCACACTTATCATCATAAATCAAACATCTTTCTTCCTTCCCTTTTTGTTATCCTTAAAACCTTTCCCCGTCATTTTTGACTTAGAACGTCACTTTGACCAAGTCGAGTCAGTCAAGAACTGGAAGACCCCTGAATCACCGACAGAGATCCGTTCATTTTTAGGATTGGCGGGTTACTACCGAAGATTTATTGAGAATTTCTCCAAGATCGCCAAGCCCCTCACCCTGTTGGCTCAAAAGAATAAGACATATGCGTGGAGCGATAAGCAAGGCGAAGTTTTCTATATTCTGAAAGAGAAACTATGCAATGCTCCAGTGTTAGCACTCCCCGATGGACCAAATGACTTCGTGGTCTATTGTGATGCATCAAAACAAGGTTTTGGGTGCGTGCTAATGCAGCAAGGCAAAGTGATAGCATACGCGTCAAGACAGTTGAAGACACATGAGAAGAATTATACCACCCACAACCTGGAGTTAGGTGCGGTGGTGTTTGTTTGCCCTTTTAAATCTGGAGCCATATATCTTTTATGGGACGAAAAAGTGATTATCTATTACTGACACAAAAAGCTACGCCAGTACATCTTTGACAGAAAGAGTTGAAATATGCGCCAAAGGCGATTGGTGAGTTCGAGCCTGCTCCACGTGGACTACGATGTGAGATCAAATACCACCCGTGGCAGGTCGTATGTGGTGGGCAGATGCCTTGAGTAGAAAAGAAAAGGCTCAAGCCCAAGGGCGTGAGTAGTTGCTTAATTGAGTATTACTATCCATCTGTACTTAGCGACTAAGATTTTGGAAGCATGGGGTGCGAGTGAAGCCTATACAAGGATTCAAGGCCCCAGCTGAATGGTTAGGGAGGATTAGAAACACATTTTTGAGCAATAGATGCATGGTGGAATTTACTTTTTCGATCGTTATCTGGAATCCATCTGTTGGTTGGTTTGTAAAGGAATTAATCAATGGATGAAGCTCATACTTCTAGATATTCAATTACATCGGAAAGTGCGGATAAAGATGTACTTTGATTAAGAGACTATATTGGTGGCCTGGTATGAAAAGAGGACATTGTGTGTAATGATAGCTGGTGGTTTACTATGCTCTAAGATTAAAGCCAAACATCAGAATCCCTCAGGATTATTCCGCAACCAAAAATCCCTGAGTGAGAAATGGGAGAAAAATAACAATGGACTTGGTCCAAATTCGCATAGTGAAGCGGCAGATGTGGGTATGATGTGAATTTGGGTCATTGTGGATAGATTGACATGTCGGCTCACTTTCTTACTATTCAGTGAAGATTACCAAAAGGAAGAAGAAGCTTTGGCAAGGATGTATATCAACGTGATCTGTGCGGCGTGGGCAAGATCATTGTTTTTGTGCGGTTGTCACTATTTTAGACCGGGATTGTCGATTCGCGTCACAATTATGACAAGCCTCTTTAGAACGGCTGTTAGGTACAAAAAACTCAATATGCAGTATGGATCTTACCACCCTAAGGAACGATCAGTCAGAACAGTGAGCGTACCATTCAGACGCTGGAAAGATATGCTTCGAGCATGTGTTATGGACTTTGGAGGCAGTTGGGATACTCACCTTTCATTGGTTGAGTTTTCTTATAACAATAGTTATCACAAGAGCATTAAGTGCGAGCCATTTGAGGCTTTACGAACAGGAGGTGTAGATCCCTGTGTATGGACGAAAGTTGGGAGAAAGTCAGCTAATTGGAACAGGAAATATGGTGCAAGAAACGACAGAAAAGATTTATTCAGATTAAGGAAGGTTTTTGAAAAACTACAAAAAAATTAAAAAAAAAAATTAAAAAAAAAAAAAAAAAAAAAAAAAAAAAAAAATATAAGAAAAAAAAAAAAACCATAAAAAAAAAAACAAATAGGCAAAGGCAGTCGCCATATAAAAGTATGCTGATAAAGAGGCATAGCTCTGAATTCAAATTTGCGAGACCGGGTGTTACTTAAAGGTATCTCCAGGGAGGGTTTGTGTACGATTTGGTAAGAAGAAGCTACGGCACCATGTGATGTGGGATGCGTTTGAAATAGAGAAGTGTGTTGGCACCGGGTAGCTTTATCGAATGAAAGTTTACCCAAAGAGTGAGCTATTGTATCACGACACTGTTTCATTGTGTCGAAAATTAAGAAGTGCTTGGCTGAGCCAGATGTTCAAGTGCCTTGGAAGATTCATGATTGGATGAAATTTGCGTTTTGTCGATTAGGCTATTGAGATTATTAGAGCGGGATGTGGAAAAAGCTTTAAAGCGGAGAAGAATCCATTAGTCAATTTCTTTGAACTCTGCGCGCAAAGGAGCTGAGTAATACCTGGGAACGTGAAGATCAGTTCGGAAAAAATTATCAGCATTTCTTTTCACTGACCGTACATTCGTCCAAGTTGCTTGACAACTTTAGCCTTTGAGGACAAGGCTCTTCTATAACCGGAGGGAGACTGTAACATTTCGTTAATTTTTGGTCATTTACGACGCTATTTATTCCTATTTTATTTTAGTCTCGTACGTCGTTTACTTTTAATTCTTTATCATATACGTTAAATCGCTGTACTAAGCTAAAAAAAATTAGATTTAACGTTTAATCGGGCACCAAAAACAAATTTAAAGTTTACGATCTAAGAATGCATGTATATCTCATTTTTTTACGGAAAGCTGAGAAAGTAATAATCAACTTTTTATATTTTATTTTTATCGGTTACGTAAAGTGTTTACGTTTCGTCGATAAATTACGTTTAGGCATTCGCGGAACCACCAAAATGTATCTACGCTTCAACAAATACACATTATTATACCCAATACCCAAAGTTTTATAAACTTTACTCATTTAACCCACATTTGCCGAAAACACTTAAGGATTCAAGTTAGAAATTCAAGCTTTGTTATTAAATAACATATCTACACTTCATGGTTTAAATAAAGATCATACAACAAGTATACTCCTAGTAACCATTCCATAAAATATCAAGGGGACATTTTGTCCTTTCTTTTCCCCATTTCACGCAGCAACCACAAGGACAATAGCACACCAAAATTTCTTAAAACATCTCATACTACAACTGGTATACAAGAAGCTATCTTTGACCAACATGTCTCCTCATTTCACTCCTTTACAATCGTCCCCCCTCTAATACCACACTTAGACTTCTCAATAGTTCCTTTGACCACATGTTGCATATATATGGGAGTAGTATACTAAGTCTTCATGCATAGCTTTCATTTTACTAACAAAACTTAACAAATATTTCTCTTTGTTTCTCCTAGCCATACACGGCTGGAAATCATCACCAAAAGCCATACATTACTTCATTCTAACAACCATAAAATTGTTTTAGTTGTTAAGAGTTTAATCTTGGAAGCTTGGGTTATATTTTTAACAAGGGTTTATACCAAGACCAAGTTAAGGTTTTCTCATCATTAGGGTTCAATTTGGGTTGGATTTATTTGGAGTTTTGGTTTAGTGTTCATCATCTTGCTTGCCTAAGGTCATCTAAAACTCAATCTTTTCATACTTTATTTCATGTTTTTACATACTTGTTATCTTATTATCACCACTTAAGATTTGTTACATGTGTTTACAAAATGAAATGGGTTTATGTACATACATAAACTACTCAAAATCTATGTATATTCTTAGTAAAAAGAAGTTTAAAATACAAAGAATATACTACAATATTATATGGCTAAACTTATGAAGAATTTATATAAGTTACTTGTTAAAAGGTTTACTACAAAGTTGATACATGTATTCATGAGGACTTGGACTTGGAAAAATATTGAGGACTCTAAATATGTATAACGTAGGATATCAAGGGAAATAGGAAGCTTGTACAAAGTTAAGAAAGTAATAAGTTCATAAAAGCTTATTTTTCAAACCCTAAACACCATGCAATCTGTTTTGATCATTTTGTTTGAGTTCGTGTCTTTGAAAAATATAAACCCTATTGGATCTTGTAGTACTCTTCAAGACGATCGTAGGCATATAAAGAA
>BQNB010067248.1:14452-34265 GCA_026074375.1 Tanacetum coccineum | reverse complement strand
ATCCTTGCGTGTCTACGAATAGGAACTCCAACATTTTGGGGTTCGACCTTTATAGGTGCGACCTCATCATATTCCATGCTAGTATTTTTAGAAGGATGTGTATCTTCCTCTTGAATTATTTCAAGCCCTTAATTAATCCCACTCACTTCGAGAAGTCTATGACTCCCGCTCGCTTCTTGTACCATGAAACTATTTTCAAAGAGCCTAGGTTTTCGTGAAACAAAAATCTTGTTTTCGAGTGGATAGTAAAAGTAGTAGCCTACCTTTTCCTTAGGGTAACCTACAAAGATACACTTAATAGATCTGGAATCAAGTTTGTCAGGTGTATCTCGTTTCATGAGTGCCTCACAACCCTAAACCCTTAAGTAGGACAACTTGGGAGGTTTCCCATGCCATATTTCATAAGCCGTCCTATCAACCTTCTTAGTTCGAACCATATTGAGAATGCGAGCAGCAGTCTCGAGAGCATAACTAAAAAAGGATTTTGGTAGAGTTTTTAGATTCATCATGGATCGAACCATATCAAGTAAAGTTCGATTCCCCCTCTAAGACACCCCGTTATGTTGTGGTGTTTAAGGTGGAGTTAGTTGGGATACGATACCACAACTTTTCATATGATTAACAAACTCATGACTCATGTATTATCATCATCGGTCAGATTGAATAGCCTTTATCTTTTTACCGAGTTAAATTTTCAACTTCATTCTGAAAGACCTTAAATGTTTCAAACACATCATGTTTATGTTTCATCAAGTAAACAAAACCATAACGGCTGAAATCATCTGTAAAGGTAATGAAGTAACTAGCACCTTCTCTTGACACAGTTCTAAAAGGGCTACATACATCAATGTGTAAAAGTCCTAATAGATCCTTAGCTCTTTCCACTTGATGTGGAAAAGGCTTCAGCGCCATCTTCCCAAATATACAAGAGTTGCACTTCTCATGTGATTTATTGTGGGTGGGTTGCAGGAGCCCATCACGCTGAAGCATGTCCACACGTTTCTTGTTTATATGTCCAAGACGAGAATGCCATAGATAGTAAGAGTCCAACCCATGTTTGGCTCTTTTATTGCTAACATTATACATAGAACTAACATTTGGATAAAGATTACGCATATCTATTTCTTAAATACCATCATGTGAAATTGCATTAAAATAAAACACATTATCTTTGGAAACAAAAATACCATAATTAGTAAATGTATGAGTATAACCGTTATTAACCAAACGAGAAATTGAAAAAACACCCCTAGTAACAATAGGTGCGAAATGACAGTTGTCTAATACAATTATTAAACCACTAGGAAGAATTAAATCAAAACTTCCGATAGCTTCAACGGCTGCACGCATTCCATTTCCCATGTACAGACTTAAAGCTCCATGTTTCAACTTCCTACTTTCTCTAAGTCCTTAAGAAGTATTACAGATATGAGTTCCATAACCCGTATCATACAACCAAGTCTTATTAGGAAAAGCATAGAGTTTTATAGTGAAGATATCTGTAGTACTAGCCACGCTAGCATTCTTTCTCTTCTTTAACTCAGCATGGTAGGATGGACAATTCCTCCTCGAGTGACCAACCTCCTTACAGTGGTGGCAGGCAGAGTCCTTTGTCGGATGTTCTCTCTTAGGTGGTGGTGGGAACTTGGGCTTGGGATCATAAGCAAGCTTATTCTTTCCCTTACCTTTACCCTTGGCCCCTTACGGTTTCTTCTTTTTGTCCTTCTGGATCCTTCCCTCTCGTATCACCAACACGGTGGGAGTTTCAGCCTTCTTTAGAATACCATTCTCATGGAGTTTCAGCATAGCATGTAACTCAGCTAGCGTCTTCCCTATGCTATGCATATTATAGTTCTGAACAAACTGATCATAGTCCTTGTTGAGAGAAATTAGAATAAGACTCACACCAAGTTCTTTGGGCATTTCATATCCCAGGAGTTCCAACGTGTCCAAGTAGCTTTTCATCTTCAAGAGATAAGAGCTTACTGACTGACCTTCTTCCTATTTGCAAGCGTGGAATGCTTTTACTGTTTCAAACAGTTCCTGTTTAGCCTGCTCTTCGAACATAGTTTTCAGTTCTTTCAATATATCATATGCATTGTATTTCTCCAAAGTCCTTTGTAGGTCTGGAGACATACTCGAGAGCATAAGACATGCGACCTCTTGTTCAAGATTGACAGACTTATAGTACTTGTCAATAGTGTCTAGGTCAGCAGTTTCAGGATTAGGAGGAGCATGTCCCATGGGTTGTTCCACAAACTTCAGCTTTTTC
Source organism: Tanacetum coccineum (assembly GCA_026074375.1). Classification (NCBI taxonomy): domain Eukaryota; kingdom Viridiplantae; phylum Streptophyta; class Magnoliopsida; order Asterales; family Asteraceae; genus Tanacetum; species Tanacetum coccineum. The sequence continues at coordinate 31,993 of BQNB010067248.1, read as the reverse complement.
TCATACCTAAGAACAATTATTAGGTTGCGATATCAGTTTGTGAAATTAGAACCAGTAAGTTTCTCTTGTTAGAGAATCGACCTGATAGTCAAATTATTTGTGTTTTGGGCAGCAGCAGCCATCTACGAAACAATCAAAAGTTTAGAAAATATTAGTATTTTCGATAATAATATCTTATAAGATTAACTACCTACGTTTATAAAAATAAACAATTGATTTTAGTGAGAGTCTTATATCCAACTTGACACCATTAATGAAGTTGGATGTACTATCTAGATTTGATAATACCCAAAAGGTATTCTGCGTGAGATAGTTGCCATCATGTGCAAACTTAGCCATTATGGGGCGCATCAGAGCAATATAATCCAGAATTATATTGTCTAGTAGCATGTTTCACCCCAATCGTATGCCTTGGGTCGAAGGTTCTACAAACCCATACTCAATATAAGTCATCCAATACAAAATATGTAATTTTACAGTCTCAGGTCTGACCATACGATTGTTATATTACCTTGTTTTGCAATTCACCTAAGACTATCTTAGAGTAAAAATACAAACTTAAGTGATTCCATACTTGGATGGCATACAGACTTAATTTTTAGGGTATTATTTGATAAAACAGTATTACCAAAATTTGTGTATAAGGAAGCATGCATACAAACCTTATGACACTATTTAATTTTTAAAACATTCGCTTTTACTTGTTTTAAAATCTTTCTATTATCCCTCAATTTTATAAATTTTCATGCCATTTATAAAATTAGGGTTGTCTTTTTTACAATATTTCTGAGTACTAAAAATATTACTATGGATAAGGTTAAATCCCCATTGGGAGTTGAAGTAATCAACCCTAGTAATGATTTACAAGATACGGTTTAAATATTTTTTCAACCCGTTTATGTAATTATTGTGTATTCTTGCATGGTTTTGTCGAGGTTTCCTCTGCAGGATCTGGTAACCACTAAACCCCTGCGTTTTTATAGATGTTTTTTTTTTCAAGAAAGTTACAATGTTTACGTATATAGTCCATGATTTTACAAAGTGTGTGTATCAATATACACACAATAAAAATCATGTACTTTTAGTCCATATTAATTTTGAAAATCGTTTTTGCATAATTATATAAAATCGACATAATATAAAAACATGCAAAACATATTAAACAAAATTAATCATACTAAACTAATCAGTTATGCAGCTAATTCAACAAAAGGGTCTTCCCGAATATTGCAATTAAATAATTCACATAACCAACTCTCATACATATAATTATTTAAGCTTACTAAACCATGGGTTACATGCATGTAATCCATGGTTGACAATTTATAAACTAGATAAATAAGCAACAAATATTTACTGCAAATCTAAAACGTAAATAAAACAATTTTTAAACATTTTAGAAGATCTTGTACACATATCTAATATTTTTCTATAATTTATGTGACCATATTTTTAAGCAAGATTATTTATATAATTTAATTTCAGGTAGGAAACTAGAAGGGGGGTTGAATAGTTTACCGGTTAATTTGACCGTTTTAAAACTTTGCTTATAAAATGTTTTGATTCGAGTTGTATGTCAATCAATCAACAATATGAATCACAACTAAACTATCTAATGTAATGAACTAAGTAAACAATAACAATATAGAGAGATAGAGAAAGAAATGATCAAACCAAGACACCAAGATTTATAGTGGTTCGGCTACAAAGCACCTCTTCGTTCCTACTCCACTCCCCGAGTACTCCACTCGAGATTTCACTATGTCAACAAGCTCCCTTTAGGCGGAGAAAACCGTTTACACGTCACTTACTTTCTTTTTTGACACTAAGCTAGATGTCGAGTCCTAATCTTAGCTAGAACCAATCTAAGACTTCACTAAGTCTTTACACACTCACAAGATATATACTTTTGGATTGACACACAATCCAAATCACAAATATACAATTTACACAATTAGATCTACACACAATCCAATTTACACAACAACACAAAGTTAATATAATAAAGACTTGTGATCTTGAGGAGGAAGAAGGAGATCACTTAATAACAATTCGTATGTAGAAGAATACGATTGTTCTTCTCTTGCACTTGATTAGAAGAAGAAGGGAGGAAGAAAGAATTAATCACTTGAAACAAGATCAAGGTATGTTAGTAATTAAGATATGTATTTTAGAAAGAAAGAAAGAAGAGAGAAAAGTAGATATGAGAAAATTCGTGGCAAGAGGTTCTGTTTTTCAGATGGGGTGGCCCAGTATTTATAGGAGACAAAAAGAGTCGTTGTGCTGGTGGCGGTCCCGGCGGTCCCAAATATATTAGGGGGCCGCCGTAGACTACGCTCCTCTTTTTGTCTTTTTGTGGGGAAGGTGTTATCTGTTTTAGAACCTTCCATTTTAGGGGGAAAAATTTGTTTCAAATTATTATTTTAATAATACATTTCTTTTATAAATAAATATTTTGTTTTTATATTTTTATAAAAACACTTTTGTAGAAATGTAAGGTTTAAGAAAAATATTTTCTTAATCACTAATCATATTTAATGATTTGTTTATCCATACCTTAAGTGATTAATCTTAGAAATAAAATTTTACGGTTAGTAATTTATAAACGTTTATTTTTATCGTAAACGTTTTTACATTTTGTTATTATCAAAACATCAAGAGGTCTAAAAATATAAATAACATTTTTAGACATTATTTGTATTAACAATGTCCCCCTTTTGATAATGACAAAATATAAACTCATTTAGTATAAAAGTAGAGGTTTATAAATTACTAATGAGTTTAATTCTATTTCTCCCCCTTTTTGTCGAATCCAAAAAGGTTGATCGTCGAATTGTAGTAGAGAGAAAGAAATCGACGATTAAAGACTCCCCCTTAATGTATGCTCCCCCTCGTTCGGGGCACCAAGGGATCGATCTTACGATAATTTGTTTGCTACAAAACAAGGTTAGAAGTAAACGTGCAAGACAAATATCTTTCAAGTTAACACATTGTATTTAAATTAACAAAAGAAGAGTTTTATTCCACCAACAAGAAACTCATACATTAGCACAACCAACTAATACATTCATGCAAAATAAAACTAGAACTAATACAAGATAAAGAGACATAATACTACATAAATGATTCATGATTCATAGAGAATGTCTTTTTTTTTAAAGTCTTTGGATTTTCCATTATTAAGCCATTTGAAAAGGGTCTATGGTGGAGGTAGAAAATGGGTTGTGAAGGCGGTGGTTAGAAGATACTCGAGATGAGCAAACATAATGTTCATTTCATCTCGAAGGTTCAAATGGAGGTTACGGTTGTGGAAACAACAAACACAAGTTGATCCATGATAGTCATGATAATTGTAGTAGAGTGGATGTCCCATGATAGGAGGTTGAGGTGGTGGTGGTGATGGTGAAGGTGGACTTGAGAGATTTTCAAGAGGTGTGATTGGTGATAGTGATAGAGTGATATCCAAAGAAGGAAGGCTTTAAAGTGGTTGAGGGTTTAAAGGTCTAGGAGGGACATCCAAGATGTTCTCAAGCAAAGGGTTCAAAGGTTGAGGAGAGGTTGGTTCATTGAGGATGGGGGTGAAATTTAAAGTTTTGATTGAAAAGAAGAAGATGTATTATCTTGGCATGAGGAGGTTTGATTTGTGGATGGAGTTTTTGATGGTGCATTTGGAGGAGTTGGAGATGAAGAAGTGGTGGTAGGAAAAGGTGTAGTGGTGACTTCTTCATCACTAGAGATGTTTAAAAATAGTTGTCTAGGAGGGATTATGGTTAATTTGATTTTCTTGGAAGGGTTTGAAGAAGAAGCATTGGTGGAATTCATGGTAGAGTTTGGTTGAGGAAGATGATGGTAGAGGAAAGTTCATGATTTAAGGTGGAAGAGATGGATTGAAGAAGTAAGGCATGGGGTTTGAGGTTTGAGATTCCAAAAAGGTGTTTGTCAAAATGCAAAAATTATAGCTGTGCCTAGATGAGATAGTGAGGTCACAGTAGAAGAATCTGTAACCTCTGATGGTGGTCCCTTAATTACCTGGCGGTCCCATATATATTAGGGGGCGCCTAGTATTTAAGGGGGCCATTTTCTAGAGACAAAAAAAATTCCTAGAATTTCCTGAAATGCTGTATTTAAAGAATTTCCAAATTCCCCTTTTTAGTTAATTCTATTTCATCATGAATCATCTAATACTCATTATCTAATTTCATAATATCAACTATCATGAGTTATATGGGGAAAGCATTTGTAAGCAACATTTATCAAAGGATAAGCATGCATAATATCATACATATAGCAAAGAGTCTATCAAGGTGCATGCAAGCATTGGTTTGGGATGATAAAATTGAAAGATCATCCATGGCAATCTAAGTTGCCCATACTAAATACTAAGTTACTAATAAGTAGCATAAGATTAAACACCTAATCATAATGGATTAGTAAATAATATAGATAATAATGTCATAAAGCAATTTCACTCATTGCTCACTTCCTCATGTTTCTCCACAACCTTCTAAGGCTTTTTCCGATTGACCTTACTCCACCACGTTGCTCATCTCTTAATTGCACTTGACGGTTGAGGATTTCGGTTTGGCGGGTGTAAAAAGGTTCCATGTTTTGGTCGACATTGGGTGGGTTTTGAAAAACTTGAGGAACTTGATTGGTTAAGGAATTGACATAACGAATGGGGGAAGGAGTGCTTGCACGCGAGGTTCCTTCGTCATTCCCATCGTCATCATCATCGTTGAGATGAGATGAGGATGGTTGATCGAAGGCGGAAGACGAAGAAGTGGAATGACGACCTCTTCTCGTGCCACGATCCCTTCTTGGTTTTCGCTCTAGTTGAGCGGCAAGAGGATTCATGACACGATCGTACAAGACATAAGACTCGTTGTACAACTCGGGATATTCATTCATGATGAATTTAAACAAGCGAGTTAATAGCATACCATAGGGTAGAATTAACCTAGCTTGCTTAGTGACCCACTCCATTCGTTTTGCCATGTAATAGGCAAGATTGAATCTTTCGGAGTGTATGATACAGTAAAGCATAAAACAAAGACACGCGGGAACATGATCCCGATTACCATCCATGTAACACCCCCAAATTGGGTCGCAGTGGAATAAGGGTCCGGGGCAAAAAGTCGTTTAAATTGATACATTGGATTTAATTAAAAGACATATTACAAAAGCTTATAGCTTCACTTATTCCTTGTTTAATATTACAAAAGAGGACATAGATTTCCCAAAATATGATATAAAAGTCTTTAAGCGTGCAATCCAAAACGTAACCCAATGCATCCTTGGCACCTCGTGCCTATTGACCTCCTGAAAACATTGCTTAAAACGTCAACAAAAATGTTGGTGAATTCATAGGTTTATGTATTTAAATTATGCAGGACCGCAAGACTTTCCCGTGATGTTACAACATATGCAAACAATCACAAAACCAGATTACATTTACACTAAGCTCATGACACTGAAGCTCGACAGTCTTGTTCGCAAAATATTGCTACTCAGCCCGAAATGATGTTCTAACCCGAAACATCCCTGATTCGACATGCTATAACGTTCGTTCCCGGTGATAGCTAGTCACCCGAACGGGGAGGTCGTTTCCCAAATAGATCTATTAAATAACATTCGCGCTCACATAATGTAATTCCCAACTACATCTATGCAATTGACAGTTCATGATAATGGGCTTAACTTGGGTTATCGCTACTTAGGCAAACATGTAATCAATGATGCAAAATATCCATTGCGTCCAATTTGTATAGTGAACAAAGATGTTCCACCCACAACTAATGTAAAATCAGTATAACTGTAAAAATGTGTTGAGGTATGGAACTCACCTCAACGTGAGTGATCTGATAATATATATCAAAGTGTGGGAATGCTTCACGATTATTCCCGAATGCAACCTAATTCAATATAGGTCGTATAAGTACCGGAGTACTTTAATTTAATATCATTATATAATCTATAGTTGTTACCAATCGTTATATAGTTGGGCTATCATAAATTAAAAGAGGTCATGACATGACTAGAGGAGTGTTAGGGACACTTTAAATCGTAAATCAACAATCGTCGATTACGCATCCATAGAGGCCTCATTTGAAACTCATCTAGTTTCTTATAGCACTTTGATTAAACCATGTAATATCTATTTAGCAGAATCACCGATAATCTTTTAGTAAAAATAATATTATAATGATTGAAAAAGTTATAAATTTTCTTTTCGTAATATGACCTAATTCACGGTCGTTTTTAAGTTACGTTGCTCGCGTTTCTTACGCCCACGTCTTCGTAGTAAGACGAGTGATCAATATATTACATTTTCAAGTTTTTAAAATTCTGTGATGAATAGTAATTTTACTGTTCACAACTGCTACTTTGTCGTTTTCTGGGTTTTATTAGCGTAAATATCGTAATCGTAATAATACCTTATCGTTTTAATCGATTTAGTGATTCCTTCGAGTACTCGTCTTTCTTTGTTATTAAAAGATGTATTATATTTTATAAAGTTGGGTCCGCTGAATATGAATAGTACTTTTTACTGTTATAGTTTATAAAATATTTTATAAACTTTAGTTATCGAAAATGTCGTGTTATTAGTTTATAGTTACGTGTTTAGCGAGTCTTCGGAGTACGATCTGTATTAAAAGTTATATCATATTTTAGATTTTTAAAAATATTAAGTTGTGTTAATGAATAGTAACTTGTTATAAAAATGTTTTTATAAATGTTATTTATAGTCGTTAAATCGTGATTAAAGTAACTTTCTCGTTTTAAAAATGGGCTTTTTTTTCGAGTTTCTTTTCATTGTGGAATCGCATGAGGCTGTATTATTTTTATATGAGGTCAAACCCACTGTATGAAATTCGAACTAAAACAGCCCTTTGTATAATCAAATGTATGCTTTATAAAAAGTTGTTTTATTAACTTTATAAACCCTAATTTATGTCTAAAAACATGTTTTATACTTTAACCATATGTTAACATACTTTTACATTCCTTTTTCCATGATATATATAACCATATTATAACCATATGACATAAGAATAAGTGCATAAATCCATAAACATAAATGAAAACTCATTTTACATATTAAAAATCCCTAAATGGTGATTTAGCCATATTTAACATATTACACATAAAATAATGATAATAAAAAGTATGAAGGAATTAGGAAGACCTTAGGGATGATGTATGAGATGAGAAATAAGTGCTAAACCCGTGTTTAGACTCAAAACCAAAGCTTACAAGCTTATAAACCCAAGATTAGGTTTGAAACCCTAATCTTCCCTTTTCTTCTTAAATCTTTACAAATGAAGAACCAATGCTTGAAAATACTTTAGTGTGTCTTAGGATTGATGTGTAAAGGCTTGTATGGATTGTAGAAAAATTTTGTATGATTTGTTTAGAGTGCTTAATTGAGCCGTGGGTTTTGGGCTTAAAATGGAGAAAGAAAATAATTTTGCTAAGTAAAAGAGTGTGTAAAATTCTCATATGCATGTGTATGTATTTATAGGAAGAGGTTATAAGATATTTGTAGCAAAGTTTGACCAAGAAATTCAAAGGGGGGGGGGGTATGCCGTGGGTTTTCAAAGGGGACAAGAAAGGAGGGAAACAAGGAACTTAATGGCTAATGTTTATGTGTTTATTGGTTCCCCTAAGTAGGAATCATCCCATGAAGTTTAGGGATGATGTTCCTAGCTTATTTTCTTTTATTTCTTTTTAGTTTACTTGCATTTTATAAAAGAAAAGTGTAAGTAAAGTTTTATATAAAAATGTAATGTGTAGTTTTTATTTAAAAGGTATACTTGTAATGTCTTGGTATTTTGTAAAGTATTTGTTATCTTGTATATACATATGAGACGTGTATAAATATATACATATGCATAAAGTTTTATAAACTTCGATCATTGTATATAAACGTAGGTATTTGTTGAAGCGTACGTTAATTTTTAGGGTTTCCGGGAAAACCTAATTGTCATTTATCGCGAAACGTAAACACTTTCACGTATCCGATAAAATAACTTGTGTAATGTTAATAATTATCCTCAAAATAATTACTTAACCCTTGTTTGACGTAAACAATAATTTGCTTGATGCCCGTTTACGTTAACTGATTATTTCTTGCTTACGCGATTTAACTTAACGATTTCCATTAAAAACAAACGCGTACAATACAAAAGAATAAATAGCGACTTTATCAACGTCGTACATTGTCCTAAAACACGAGGTGTTATAATAATTATGCAAAGAACTCAGAAACATATAAAGGTATGTAATTAACTTTACATGTGACTTCCAACTTGTGGCGCACTGATATGCCGAGAGAATGGAAAGAGCAACCAATACAAAATCCGACCCCCCCTACTCACTTTGTTGTGGTAGAGGTAAGGTTAAGTTGGATAATCAAGTGCTCGAAAAAATTACATAAACACAAACAAATTGACGAACATTGCTATTATGCTTGAAAAAATCTTTGTTTAATGTACAATTTTTAAAAACCAATATTTAGCAAAACAAAAAAATGTAAACAATAATTACAAATCATGCCCGCCCATCAGGCGGGCTTAGCCACTAGTGTATATATATATATATTGTGGTGAACACTTTAAAGTAGATTATAATAGGTACAGTTGTGAGCCATTGGATCAACCATCATAGATCATAATTAATTATAACTAAATAAAAAGCTTATAATGGCAATTTTGTAAATAAGTTAAACACAATACCCTTTCTAAACGTCACATATTAAATGCAGTCAAAAAATACACATTGACTATTAAATGCAGAATTTCATCGCATGAATTGGTCAAAAATACACATTGACCAACTTTGACTTTATATAAGTGACACATTATTAGTGACACATTTTTTATTTTATTTGTTTTTTATATTAGTGACACATTATTAGTGACATATTTTTTATATATATTTTCTATATATTAGTGACACATTTTTTTACAAAATATTTTTTTATATATTAGTGACACATTCTTTTTTAATTTATTTTTTAATATATTTTTCTATATATTAATGACATATTATTAGTGACACATTTCGTTTTTTATTTGTTTTTTATATAGTAGTGGCACATTATTAGTGGCACATTTCATTTTTTATTTGTTTTTTTTATATAATAGTGGCACATTATAGTATCGAATATCTCTCATCAATAAATATGAGTTTTATGATGTATTAATGGTGGTGATGTAACGTATGAATAATAAATGGAGGAGGCTAATGAATTGTGTATAAAAATAAAATTACTAGAATACCCTCCATTAAATTAAGCTTAATTTGTATTATCTTTTAAATACAAATGACACCTTGTCACGCTCTAATTTGCTGCCTATTGTTTTTTACACATTAAAGTAGTATACCACATGAACGCAATTCTATATATATATATATATATATATATATATATATATATATATATATATATTAATAAAAGAAAGTATAAGTTTATTTAAATAAATAAATAAGTGTTAATTGTTGCGTTATTTGTTGATACAAAAGTTGGATGTACCTAGATCAGGCCCGAATTAGGTATAATTCGGGTTGCTTGGCTCCGGCTCTTGCACCAAGTGAATCTTGAATGTGAGACCAGCGCACTAATAAGAGAAAGCACCGTTAGCTTACCGTGGGATTGTCTCCGCCGATTAGACTCCGCGTGAGAGTAAGTAATCGTTTTATGGTGTATAATCGGTGATATTGGTGTAGGAAGATTTTAGGGGTTCTTAAGCGTAGAACAACTGAGAAATGGAAGACGAGGGGTCTCCTTATATAGGGAAAAACCCTAAGACCTTTTCTTTCCATAATTAATATAACCGAGATACATAAAATTACCTCATAAGTAACGGATCATATTAATTATGGGATAAGAAACAGTCATATTAATTATGGGATAATTAACAGTCATATTAATTATCTCATTAAATGGTCCATAAGTAGATCAAAGTAAGACTCCTTGGTAACGACAGCGCATGCTGGCGCTATGTTCTAGCGACCCGCGGCCCAGACGTGGTCCGTGACCACGACCCGCTGGCCCAGTAGCGATAGTAAATGGATTGGCCCATATTCGTAGAAATGGGTCGGGACATACTATGGGTCAACATGTCCCCCAGTCTAGTATGATATGGTTCTTGACCATGTTATGCTAGACTTATGTTATACGTCTTCAGCAAGTAAGCTCATAATCGTATAAATAGATCGGGCCATACTATACGGTTACATGTCCCCCAGTCTAGTATGTTGACTGCGTGCAGCACTTGTCGTGCGCGGGGAATATTTCTAGACTCAAGTTCTTTAGACCGTGCTAATTGTGCATACAATGGGCCGTACCCATATACATATGTTTGGTGATGGAGCTCATATGCTTGGTTTCCCGTGTCAGAACGGTAAGGACCCCGTAAGAAGAACAATTTTTCTATAGTCGGGGTAACACTAGCATTGGCCAGGTACCATTCTTGTTCACCTCTTAAGAGAGGATGATAAGAATTCATAAGAGCGGAGATGATCTCCATATATTGCGCGGATATTTCATCCGTCTCGCGCGGACGTGTTGTCCGTCTTGCGTGGACGCGTCGTCCATTTTTAAAAGGGTGGACGTTTTCGTCCGTCTTTAAGAGTGCGGACGTTTCGTCCGTCTTGCGCGGACATTTAATCCGTCTTGCGCGGACGTGTCATCCGTCGTGCGCGGATATGTTATCCGTCATGCGCGGATATGTCATCCGTCTTGCGCGGATATGTTATCCGTCATGCGCGGATATGTCATCCGTCTTAGTATTTATGCGAATACAAGATATATCTTGTGTGCGCGTGTATGGGTTGACATTACAATTACATGCGGCGTACCGCAATACCATATCTAGAAGTCAATTGTTTTAACTCCGAAGTTGTTAAACATGCACGGTGTGCGTTACTGCGCGCCTGTCGTGAGACGCGCGTAGACTTACTCCAACGTCTTGAGAGAAAGGTGTTTAACAAGGATACGTGATCCGATGTTGATGGGTTTGCAACCCTCTTACTCAACGAGCTAATTAGTAGGTTCACTCAATCCTTTTCTCCTCGTGGGAGTTATAGGTGCATGCACGCCACGTAGGCAAGAGTTACCACGTAGGTAAATTGTATGTGTTACCGCATAGGTAAAGTATATAAGTTATGTAAACTGAATCATATTTAAAAAAAAAACATAATTTATAAGAAATATATGAATGGGCCGCGGAGCTAGCTAGGCACCGCGATATTTGATTAATACTTGCAAGTTTTTTATTTAAAGAAAGGAACATTCCAAACATAAAAAATACATGAACATTTAATGGGCGCTTACTAATAGCGAGGAGTCCATGCGTAGGCCGTGGCCTTTTAAAGGTGGCACCGCTTGAGGTTGTAGATGTTCCCTGTGCGGGGTAGTTCCCGCGCGTCTTGATGCGGATATATAATCCGTCAATCCGTCTTTTGGAGAGGACCTAAAATAAGAATAAGATAGGCGCGACAAGATATTTCGGACGTACCGAAAGTATAAATAAGATAAGCGCGACGAGATGAGCGCGACACAATATGGCTAAAATCTTTTTATTTAAAAGAAACAATATTGGTAACTTCTTGTTACCAATTAAAAAAAAAGATATGTAATCTTTATTTCATGGAAAAAATAGTGGTAATATCTTGTTACCAATTTAAAAAGATATGTAAAATCTCTTTATATCCGGAGATATTTGGGAGAATCGCATGAAGTTTATTGTTTTGGGAAAACAATTTGTTACACCTAATAGAATGTGCAGTATGTAAAAGACAAAAATGTTTATGTTGGGCGCGACATAATTTGTTGGGCGCGACATAATTTGTTGGGCGTACCAAAAAATATATAAATAAGATGGGCGTGACATAATTTTTTGGGCGCAACATAATTCGTTGGGCGTACCAAAAAAAATATATAAATAAGATGGGCGTGACATAATTTTTTGGGCGCAACATAATTCGTTGGGCGTACCAAAAAAATATATAAATAAGATGGGCGTGACATAATTTTTTGGGCGCAACATAATTCGTTGGGCGTACCAAAAAAATATATAAATAAGATGGGCGCGACATAATTTTTTGGGCGCAACATAATTTGTTGGTAATATATTAACACATTACACAGATGGCGTATTGTGAATTCGGATAATATATATCCGAATATTGTTGATTTGGTAAATCAGTTTTTCTTTTAAAGACGCATGACAAAATGCGTTAACCGAAAAGCAAAAATAATAAGAAAGGTTTTAGAGTTACCGACTTTTGGTTGATTTTTGCTTTTTGATAATATGAGAGCACGAAACATAGTTTATTCATGTCCCACGGATGGCGCCAATCTGTTGATACAAAAGTTGGATGTACCTAGATCAGGCCCGAATTAGGTATAATTCGGGTTGCTTGGCTCCGGCTCTTGCACCAAGTGAATCTTGATTGTGAGACCTGCGCACTAAGAGAGAAAGCACCGTTAGGCTTACCGTGGGATTGTCTCCCACGATTAGACTCCGGCGTGAGAGTAAGTAATCGGTTTATGGTTATAATCGGTGATTATTGGTGTGGAGAGTGTTTAGGGTTCTTAGAGCGTAGAACATACCTGTGAATGGAAGACGAGGGTCTCCTTATATAGGGGTAAAACCCTAAGACCTTTCGTGTCCATAATTAATATAACCGATATACATTAATTACCTCATAAGTAACGGTCATATTAATTATGGGATATGTAACAGTCATATTAATTATGGGATATGTAACAGTCATATTAATTATCTGTGCATATGATTAACACACAATAAATAAACAAAAGGTAAACAAGAAAACTAACCCTTGAAGTCAACAGTAAATGCAATGAAACAAAGTGGTTAAATTACCACCTCTACGGTTGCTCACACAACACGTCGAACAAGTACGTCTAGATGCTAGTCTAGATCTCCACGAATAAATAAACAAACAACCTTGTCTTGTTGCAGCTTAAAAACAATTCGAATAATATATACATATACATTCGAATTATCAAGAAAGAAAAGATTAGATGGGATGCAATTTTTCTTATTAAATAATGCATGCAACAATCTATAAATGCATAGTGGAATGAATGTATGCAATATATTCTTTTGCTTTCTATTCGCCGAACCTAAGAAAGAAAGTCAACACTTCATGTTTGTGAATTGTGAACAACTGATTTTTTTGATTGTTTCTTGTGATCTCTCAGAACGGCTGAACAAGGGTGTTCATATAGCGGACAAACCCTAATCCAAGTCTTTTCATTCAATCCCACACTTTACAAACCCGACACTTTAAGTCCTTCTCTTTTTATTTAACGGATATATAAAGTTAGTTAAGCGTCTAACGGAAACTAACGACCGTTTAAATATATTTCGCGAAACATATTATATAATTAATAAATATATAACAGTTATATATATTAATTACATAATAAACGTACTCTTCGTGTCTTACGTGTGTGCCCCCAATAAGCTCACACATTTCTAGTCGTATTAGTGCTAGTCCAACTACCATAATCCAACACCAGGTTCTTTTTTAAGTTGTAAAACTTCACCAGATCCCTTCCTTTTGCTTCTACTTGATCGATCACAATCTATATATGAGCACAACAAACTAACCCAGCAGAGCCAATGTGGTGAACTTCAAACTGGCTTGTCGTTTTTGGCTTTTTAAAAATATATATCCTTAGCCTTTCAATCCATTATAATTCTTAATTTTTGGAACATAAAATCAAAACATTTTATTCTATAGAAGTTGGTGATATCGAAGAATTTTTTTTTTTATCTTCAAACTTAACTTGAAGTTTAACTTGTGATTTTATACATATTTGTTAAGTTCGAAACACTCAACATGATGTCATGAAATGTGCTTTAAGTATTTATGTAAAAAATTAATTGGTTCATCATACTTGACATTAAAAATTAAACAACTTATAATTCTTACCCATATATCAAACATAATTTGTGAAAATTAAATTAAAACACTATAAAAACTATGTTTTAACCCTTTTAATCCTACTAATAGTATAATATCATAAGTGATACACTAACCCCCATTGGAATAAAAATATTTACTGTTAAGAATTTCAAAAATAACCAAGGTAGTGCCACATTATATTGCTTTATCACATTTGATTTTATTTTTTATATGTGATACCATGACTAATGTCACATTATATTACTTTATCACATGAGATATTATTATTATTTATTTATCACTGGTGATACTACAATGTCAGGGGTAATAAATGTTAAGCCACGGGTGAATCTTACTTTATAAAGGTGGTATAAGGTTTAGTGGTTAGGGGTTTTTTAGAGGTTTTTGGTATTGGGTTGTTTTGGTTTAGGCGTTAGGGTATAGTTTTTAATAGTTTATGTATATATATCACTTGTGGATATTACACATAGTGTTTGAGTGTTTCAGGTTTTCTGGTATAGGGTAGTGGTCACGGGGTTTAGGTTATTTGGTATATATTTTAAAGTTTATGTACATATCACTTGTGATATTATATCTAATGGTTTGGGGTTTAGGGTTTTTGGTATAAGGTTTAGTGGTTAGGGTTTTAGGGTTTTTGGTTATGGGATTAGTGTAGTGGTTAGGGGTTTAGGGTTTTTGGTATAGGGTTTAGTGGTTAGGGGTTTAGGGTTTTTGTATAGGGTTTATTGGTTAGGTGTTTAGGTTTTTTGGTATAAGGTTTAGTGGTTAAGGGTTTAGGTTTTTGGTATAAGGTTTAGTATATATCACTTGTGATATTATACATAGTGGTTAGGGGTTTAGGATTTTTAGTATATGATTTAAGATTTTTGGTATAGGGTTTAGGGTTTTTGGTATAGATTTTAAATTTTATGTATATACCACTTGTGATATTATACCTAGTGGTTAGGTATTTAGGGTTTTTGGTATAGTGTTTAATGTTTAGCGGTTTAGGATTTTTTGTATATATTTTAAAGTTAATGTATATATCTGTTGTGATATTATACCTAGTGGTTAGGGATTTAGGGTTTAATGGTTAGGGGTTTAGGGCTTTTGGTATAGATTTTAAAGTTTTATGTATATCTCATTTGTGATATTATACCTAGTGGTCAGGGGTTTAGGGTTTTTGGTATAGGGTTTAGTGGTTAGGGGTTTAGGGTTTTTGGTATATGTTTTAGTGGTTATAAAGGAGGTTTAGGGTTTATGCTATAAGGTTTAGTAGTTAGGTGTTTAGGATTTTGGTATAGAGTTTAATGGTTAGGTGTTTAGGGTTTAATGGTTACGGGTTTGGGTTTTTTGGTATAGAGTTTAGTGGTTAGAGGTTTAGGGCTTTTGGTATAGAGTTTAGTGGTTAGGGGTTTAGGGTTTTTGATATAGGTTTTAAATTTTATTTATACATCACTTGTGATATTATACATAGTGGTTAGGGGTTTAAGGTTTAGGGTTTTAGGTATATGGTTTAATGGTTAAGGGTTTAAGGTTTTTGGTATATATTTTAAAGTTTATGTATATATCACTTGTGATATTATACCTAGTGGTTAGGGGTTTATGGTTTTTGGTATAGGGTTTAGTGGTTATGGGTTTAGGGTTTTTGGTATATATTTTAGAATTTATGTATATATCACTTGTTATATTATATATAGTGGTTAGGGGTTTAGAGTTTTTGGTATAGAGTTTAGTGGTTAGGGGTTTAGGGTTTTTGATATATATTTTGAAGTTTATGTATATATATCACTTGTGATATTATACCTAATGGTTAGGGGTTTAGGGTTTTGGTAAAAGGTTTAGTGGTTAGGGGTTTAGAGTTTTCGGTATAGGGTTTAGTAGTTAGGGGTTTAGGGTTTTTGATATAGGGTTTAGTGGTTAGGGAGGAGGGTTTAGGGTTTTTGGTATCGGGTTTAGCGGTTAGTGGTTTAGGGTTTTGGTATAGCGTTTTGTGGTTAGTTGTTTAAGGTTTTTGGTATAGGGTTTAGTGGTTAGGGGTTTAAGGTTTTTGATATAGGTTTTAAAGTTTATGTATACATCACTTGTGATATTAACGTAGTGGTTAAGGGTTTTTGTATAGGGTTTACTGGTTAGGGGTTTAAGGTTTTTGGTATAGTTTAGAGTTTATGTATACATCACTTGTGATATTATATCTAGTGGTTAGTGTTTAGTGGTTTAGAGTTTTTGGTATATGTTTAGTGGTTAGGGGTTTAGAGTTTTTGGTATGGATTTTAAAGTTTATGTATATATCACTTATGATATTATACTTAGTGGTTAGGGGTTTAGGGTTTTTGGTATGGATCTTAAAGTTTATGTACATGTCACTTGTGATATTATACATGGTGGTTAAGGGTTTAGGGTTTAGTGGTTAGGGGTTTAGGATTTTTGGTATAATATCATTGATATGTAACGTATGAAAACAGAAGTAACCGATTGATAACTGCCAAAAACGTCTCAAAACGGCCAAATACGTCTAAACACGGACGAAAACGCCCGAAAGTTGCCGAAAAAGCGCGAAAGCTAGCAAAAACTTAAGAAAACGCGCGAAAGCGGACAAAAACGCGCGAATGTGGATGAAAGCGTGCGAAAACGTATGAAAACGTGCGAAAACGTAAGAAAATGTCAAAAAACGGACGAAAATGTGTGAAAACAAAAGAAAACGTAAGAAACCGTGCGAGAACATAAGAAAACGTGCGAGAACGTCTAAAAACAAACAAAAACGCGCGAAAACAGACGAAAACGTGCGAAAACGAACCAAAACGCGCGAAGCTGACCAAAACGCCCGAAAGCCGACGAAAATGCGCAAATGCGAACGAAAGCGTAAGAAAATGTCAAAAAATGGACGAAAACGTGTGAAAACGAAAGAAAACGTGCGAAAGCGGATGAAAACAGAAGAAAAGTGTGAAAACGTATGAAAACGTGCGAAAACGAACGAAAACGTGCGAAAATGTAAGAAATCGTGCGAGAACATAAGAAAACGTGCGAGAACGTATAAAAAGGAAGAAAAACGCGCGAAAACAGACGAAAACACGCGAAAGCGTACGAAAACGTGCGAAAGCGTATGAAAACGTAAAAAAACGTAAAAAACGTACAAAAACGTAAAAAACGTAAAAATACAAAAAAACATACAAAATGTCAAAAGCTTAATTAATTGCAATTTGGGCAAGATTTGACTAGTCTACAAATAATGAGGGAGTGGTTAGTGTGAGTTTTAGTGAATTTACATTTTTGGTCCCTCCGTGTTTTTTTAAAATTTTAAATCTTGTCTTTTTAATCTAATAAAATAGATAGTCTAGATTTTTCCCCTAGTATGTAGGGAGAAACTAGTATGCAAAATAACTCATCTCGATACATTAATTTGTTCAATCAACTATGTGAAAACTTAATACGTCTTTCATTCTTAGAGGCCTCGGTGTAGTAACGCCGGCAACGACGTTGGCCGGCGTTGCCCGACGTTACTACACCGCTAGGCGGCGTTTCCCAACGGCGTTAGGTCCGGCGTTGGCCGGCCAACGCGCGTTGGGGTTGATTTTTTTAAAAAAAAAAATTCATTTA